>JANAVB010035017.1:11502914-11601665 GCA_029216955.1 Iris pallida
GGCTAAGGCACCCAAACTAAATATGTTAGAAGGTGAATCATCTGTACAATGTTGCCAAGAGTCAGCATTTGACTCCGAGGAATCTTTTTCAGTACAAGATAAAGAACAAGTGAATCCTATTCAAATAGAGAAAATGATTAATTCTTTCAACCCAGTTCAGAATGAGGTGAATCGTGAAAGAATTAATATGGTTAAATTTGCTGACAAACCTAATTTGGTTAAATATTACTACAAAAGACCTTCTCCAATGGATGTTCTCTAGGAGAAGAATGATTCTATAATACAGAATCATTATTGTGCTGGAGAAATTTATGAATAGGAATATTGATGGTCTATCTGACAAGCAATACATGACCAAATACATCAAATACTAATGTATTCTAATGTGGCTAAAGCCGCTGGCAATAACGATAGGCAGATTGCCTTAATCGTTGCAAGAGGATTTACAGGAATCCTACGAGGATGGTGGGATCATTGCTTGACTAATGAGGAAAGAATAGAAATAATCAATATTACCAAAACATAAGATGGACAGCAGAAATCAGATGTTGTATAAACTCTCATATATAATATATTAGAGCATTTTACAGGACATGTTTCTGATGGGGGGAAAATTAGAACCTTATTACAGAATTTAAGATGTCCTACTTTGACTCATTTCAAATGGTATAAAGATACCTTCTTGAGCAGAGTCATGGAGCTTGATGATGCTAATGCATCACACTGGAAATCTAAATTTATTGATAGATTACCCAATCTTTTTGCTGAAAGAATTAGGCAAAAGATGAGGGAGAAGAATAATGGAGAAATTCTCTATCAAAATTATACTTATGGAGCATCAATTAAAATCACAAAGAATCTCAGAGAGGAAACAATTAGGCAAATTTTGCAGCCAATTTGTTGTAGACAATTATAAGCCTTATAATAAGAAGGAAAATGCTAAGAAAGAATATAGAGAGAAGGGAAATATGCCCTACTACAAAGGAAAAGAAAGAAAAAATATCCTCAGGAATTTAAAGATAAAAATAGAGGAAAAGAAAAGAAATCTTTTATAAAAAAAAAATCCTCTAAGGAAATAAAGTGCTATAAGTGTGGCAAAATTGGCCATTATGCCAACAGATGCTACACTAAAAAGAAAATCAATGAAATAGAGGATGAAGGGTTGAAGAGAACGCTATACAAAATATTAATAAATTCTGATGAAGAACTATGTTCATCGGATGAGGAATCAAGTGCTGATTCTAATAATATGTGTGAATGTGATAGTGAATGTAGTTGTGATGAATGTTCAAATGAACATGATTTGGAATATTAAAAATCAATAGTCGAAATGAATGGATTTTCAATTAGTGTACTGACATCGCAAGATAAAAGAGATAATAGAATCTCTAATGTCTACTGAAATCAGTAGAAATGCTCGAGAGAAATTAATTGATTTTCTTACTATAGAAGAGAAAATGGGGAAAAACTCCATGAATGAGGAAGGAGTAAATAAAAAAAAAATTTATACAATGGAAGGAGTTCTTCGAAGATATAAAAATAGAGAAGTAAAACCTGTGGAAAAACAGGATCTCCAAAATGAGATCAAAATATTAAAAAAGAAATAAAAGAATTGAAATTTCAGGATGAGATTACCCAAATAAGACTGTCCAATCTTGAGACAGTGGCTAAAAATATGATAATCCATGCAGAGAAAGAAGAAAGTTCTAAAAGAAGTAATACTTCTACTCCTAATACCTCTGCTACGGAAAAATGAACTTTAATCTAAAGTAGCGAAAATAGATCTCTACATTATTCAGAAATGGTTTATACAAATAGACTTACTCATTAATAATGAGTATTGTATTAAGAATTTACTTGCATTAGTTTATAGTGGTGCAGACTTAAATTATGTTCGCGAAGGAGTAATTTTGATAAAATACTGCGAACGAACTACTCAAACTTTAAGTGCTGCAAATAATAAAGCATTAACAGCACCACATAAAGTTACAGATGTAAATGTCTGTAAAGATTCAATATCAATACCACTACAATTTATAGTGATAAAAGAAATAACTCAGCATGTTATTCTGGGAACACCTTTCCTAAAAAAGCTTATGCCAATAAAGAATATTAATACATATGGTATTTCTACTGTCTACAAAGGCAGAGAAGTAACCTTTGAATTTATTCGGGATCCAATAATCAAAATACTAAATAAAATAAGAGAAATTGATTTAAAAGAAAAACAAATCAATTTTCTCCGGGAAGAAATAAAGCAGATACAAATCTCTGATCAATTGAATAAGCCAGAGACTAAAGACAAAATAAAGCAAATAGAGGAAGAATTTAAACTACAGAATTGTAGCAATCTTCCAAATGCTTTTTGAAATATGAAACAACATATTGTTTCACTTCCTTATGTGGATGACTTTAATGAGAAAGACATCCCTACCAAGGCTAGACGTTGTCAAATGAACCAGCAATATTTAGAAAAATTCAAGAAAGAAATACAAGAATTAATAGAGAAAAAATTAATAAGAGAATCTTACTCCCCTTGGAGCTTTACAACATTCTATGTGATGAATAATGCTGAAAGTGAGAGAGGTGTGCCAAGGTTGGTAATCAATTATAAACCTCTTAATAAGGTTTTAAAGTGGATACGATATCTAATCCCTAATAAGAGGGATTTGCTCAAAAGAATTGTTAGAGCAAAAATATTTTCTAAATTTGATTTAAAATTAGGCTACTGGCAAATCCAGATAGCTGAGCAGGATAGATATAAAACTGCTTTTACAGTACCATTCGGGCACTATGAATGGAATGTAATGCCCTTTGGTTTAAAGAATGCTCCTTCAAAATTTCAGAACATAATGAATGAAATATTCGTTAAATATTATGAGTTTATATTGTCAAATATTGATAATATTTTAATATTTTCTAATTCTCTGGATGAACATTTTAAGCACTTGAAAATTTTCAAGCATTTAGTCATCAAGAATGGGTTGGTGATATCAGCACCAAAAATGAAATTGTTCCAAACAGAAATAAGATTTTTGGGACATAATATTGCTAATAGGACAATAATTTCTATTGATAGAAGCATTGAATTTGCTTCTAAATTTCTGGATAAAATAACTGATAATAAGCAGTTGCATAGATTTCTGGGAGCGCTTAATTATATGTTTGAGTTTTATAAAAATATAGCGCAGGATACAAAAATTTTGTATCAAAGGCTGAAGAAGAATCCTCCTGCTTGGTCTGAAGAACATACGAAAGCAGTGAGAATAATAAAACAAAAGGTTAAAAATTTACCTTGTTTACATTTAGCTAATGCGAATGGTTCAAAATAGTAGAAGCAGATGCTAGTGACATTGGTTATGGTGGCATCTTAAAGCAGAGAAATCCTGAGACTAATAAAGAAGTTTTAGTCAGGTTCTGCACGGAAAAATGGAATGATACCCAAATGAATTATTCCACAATCAAGAAAGAAATTCTTTCTATAATAAAATGTATTCATAAGTTCCAAGATGATTTGCTAAATCAAAAGTTTTTGCTTAGAATTGATTATAGTTCTGCAAAAACAATCTTGGAAAAAGATGTTAAAAATCTAGCATCAAAACAAATATTTGCTAGATGGCAAGATGAATTAGCTATATTTGATTTTGAAATTGAATATATAAAAGGTAAAGAAAATAGTCTTCCAGATTTCCTAACCCGTGAATTTTTGCAGAATGGATAGGCGAGACAAAGGAAAACCGCAATGGGAGCCCCCCAAATGGGAGCAACCCAGAAATCGAAAGACTCACAAGAGACAGGACCAAATTCCTGTCAGAAGAAATATTATGGTTTCGTCGAATACAGTTAATACGGCTGACAATGATAAGGAAAAAAAATTTCCTACAAGGAAGCGGCGGCACTTTCTGATATGGAGTCAATATACACTCATAAATTAATTTCTGAAGACATAATATGTCTTGATAGACATGATTTGCCGTTAATCAATGACCCATGAAAGCTTAGAGAAAAATACTTTGAGCAAAACTTTTATCCAATCAAGAATAGAGCAAGAAGCCATTATGCGGGAATGCTTCTTTCAACCAATTCTGTGGAGATTGAGCACTTCAGGCTAAATCCGAAGGATCAGCTAACTGAAATAATATATAGTAAAATTACTATGTACAAGATTTTGACCCCTCAATCTTGGGGTTTGCATCCAAATCTAGAGAGAGCAATGTTCTCTAGAGATAAAACAACCTCAATCAAGTTCACATATTGGGACTATGTTGATGCTTTCTATTATGAGAATGATAGAAGAAAGCATTCATGGTTCGTGAAAATATGTCCAAAAATATTAGAGCAGGACATTCATGTCTGGTTCTACAAATGGTGGTCCTACTTCGGAGCCAGTCTTAAAATATTGTCACTATCTTTAATGAGTGTGTTCGAAGAATAGGTCGAACAGGCAAAAATTTGCCAACGCCATCAGAATTACTATGACGAGGAAACAACAATGTATTTTTTCGTCGCCAATAATATTCCTCATATAATGAAGTGGTCTGTGAAATGTGAATAGGGACTAATGGGAATTCTGATGTTGAAAAGAATATTCCTCGTCAAATGGTGGAACCGAATTGATGAGAAAGAGAAAATAGCTAAAATAAAAGCGTCTCTTGCAGCAGAGGCAAAAGAATCACAACGTCTGCAGGAAGAGCAAAATATAATAGATTATGAAGATAATTCTTTAAAAAAGTATAGGGATTCCTTAATAAGGAAAAATTCAAAAATTTCTCGACAAGAACTCAAAGTTCGATGCCAAAATATCTTTATTCTCAAATGAAGGCGCTATTTGAGGATAAAAATAAATATGAATTTTTAGACATGGGAGATGATGAATCAATGAAGTCATCAGGAGTGTCAGTTGCAGCTCAAGAGGACAAGGATGATTTTTCCTCTGATAACAATGAAGAAAGAATTGTGGTGGTAGAATCGTCCACTAGCCATGCTCCACGAAGGAGGCCTAGAAACAACGAAAATGACAAGTGAAGGACAGCTGTGCGAAGGAGAAATAAAGAAGAAAATGATCGTGACAGCCACAAATGTTAATAATGGTGGTGGGGCTTACAATTATGCATCAGGCCTAATTAAAGATAAGAAGGAATCTTCTTTTACTAAAGAAAAGAAGATGTGATATAAAGCTATGAACACGTATGTACATCAATATGCTATATGTTTCTTTAATGAAGTGATCGAGGCGGTTCGGCCTGACACTTGGCCTTCAATAACAGGAAACTATCGGTCTGTTTCGAGTTTGTGTGTAGTATAAATAGAGGCCTCTTGCCTCATTTGTAATCACCTTAAGTTTTCTCTACTATCTAGTTGTGCGCTCCTGATATATATATATATATATATATATATATATATATATATATATATATATATATATATATATATATATATATATATATATATATATATATATATATATATATTTATATATATATATATATATATATATATATATATATATATATATATATATATATATATATATATATATATATATATATATATATATATATATATATATATATATTTATATTATATATATATATATATATATATATATATATATATATATATATATATATATATATATATATATATATAGGAAATATATATATATATATATATATATATATATATATATATATAATATATAAATATATATATATATATATAAAATATATATATATATATATATATATATATAGGAAATATATATATATATATATATATATATATATATATATATATATATATAGGAAACTTATAAAACCTATTAAATATTTATAAAGACAACTTATGCATATATATTTGAAATTTCCTATCATACACTCGTATACAGCATTTACATATACATACATAGAATTCTTGTAAAATTATATATATATATATATATATATATATATATATATATATATATATATATATAAATAAAATATATATATATATATATATATATATATATATATATATATATATATATATATATATATATATATACATATAATTAAACTATATCTTATGCTTATGCTTATAAAAAAAAAAAAAAAATATATACATATAATTAAACTAATGTACTTATATCTTATGCTTATAAAAAGTACTATACTAACCCTAACATGCATTTACTGCTTGTAGAACACACAAGGATAGGAAACGATTACCCATTAATAGAACGCACAAGGATAGGAAACGATTACCCATTAAAAAGGTTATTTATAAGGGCACATCAAAGTTTACTCAAGGCTAGCCCAAAACTAATTTTGGTTTATTTATAAGTTTGCCATTGAAAAAATTACTCAGGGCTAACCCAACTCTATGTATATAAGTCAATTTTTTTCCTCTTGTCTCCTTCTTCAACACACCCAAGAAGAAGAACAACAAGAAGAACAAGAACAAGAATAAGAACAAAAACAAAAATGTGGGATGGATTTTCTTCTCATCTTATTCTTCTTCTCCACCATTTTCATCCTCACCATCTCCATCAAAATCCTAGTTTCCTTCTTATTCCCAATTTCGATGGCACTCAATGGCTCCTCAAAAATAATGTACAAACCCTATATTGGTGGGTGAACAAACAATGTACAAATCCTTTGGTGGAAAAATACGGCATTCTTTGTGAAACAGTCTTAGTTAACTCCCCGGCCGACAAAACCCTATTTTAGTAGTGCTAAGATCGACTAAGTCGACTTTAGGACTGCCAAAAATTTTGGCAGTCCAAAATAACTATAGGGCTACCAAAAATTTGGGCTGTCCTAAAATGGACTTGTTGTCCAATAAGTCCATTTTAGGACTGTCTAAATTTATGGCAGCCATGATAGTAGATAGGACTGCCAAAATTTTTGCAGTCCTGGCCGTCCAAAAAATCCATCTTAGGTATAAATATATTTTAGAGATAAGTCTCTCAATTTTTTTCATTTCAAAATAAACCTATTTTAGAAATATGTCTCTCAATTTTAAATCTATTTTAGAGTCTCTCAATTATTTACTCGATTTAAAAAAAATTCTAAATTTTAAGTATATCTTGCAGATAAATCTCTTAATTTTCTGCATTAATAAATCTTCATAGATATATCTATCCATTTTAAAGCTATCTTATAGATAAATCTAATTTTGGCCATCATATTTTAGAGATAAGTCTCTCAATTTAAATCTATTTTTTAAAACTCAAAATTTATCTATTTATTTAAATCTATCTATTTAAAATTTATTTAAAAAACTCAAAATTTTAAATCTATTTCAAGACTGCCACAATTTCTGGCCGTTCTCAAAACTTCAAAGACTGGCAGAAATTGTAGCAGTCCTGAAATGCACTTGATGTACATCAGGACTGTCATAATTTTTGGCAGTCCTTAATACTCTTAAGACTGCTAGAAATTGTGGCAGTTCTGGAATGCACTTGTTGTACATCATGACTGCTATAAATTTTGGCAGTCCTATCAGTATTTAGGACTACCAGAAACTGTGGCAGTCCTAAAATCGATTTGCCCGAATGTTGTTAGGGTTTACTTCGATCATGAAATTGGTTATAAATAATTGAAATAAACATTACATTATATGTTTTCCATCATGATAATTTATACTTGAGTTTTGGGAATAAACATTATAAGAAGAATATGAGAGAAAAACTAGGGTTTTGGAAAGAGAGCCTTCGTGTGTCATTGAAATTAGGAATGAGAGCTTGTGGAAGGGTTTAAGATGAATAAGAAGATGTAGCTTTGGGAGAAGAAAAAAGGTGAAGAAGAAGAAGAAGAAGAAAGCTAGGGTTTTGGAAGAAAGAGAGTGAAAAATTAAAATGAAGCTCAAAATTTGGGTTCTGAGGGGTGTTGGGTTGTGACAACCCAATGAGTAAAAAAAATGGAATGTCCTGAGTAATTTTCCCTCAAACCTGGGCTAGTCCCAATCCGGACTAGTCCTGATCAATTTTGATGTGCCTTTATAAATAACTATTAAAAACGTAGGTCACCCTTCCATGCCCTGGTGCTACAGTACCCATGGTACTGTACTTGCACCCGCTCCCTTCTTTTCTATACGAGACGTGGCTACAGCTTCCTCACCTTCTTCTTGAAGTGAACGACGTCGCATCCATCGGTTCCTAGGTCGACGTTCGACTAGTACAGTTAGCTCTGCGCTTTGTACGTGACAAGAAAGACGATCGGCCTAGGTCCTCCGGCTACGCACGCAAGAGAAAATGACAGCGATGTCCCGATGGAGCTGTTGGAATTTCTTCTATAATTCTTTGATTTAACTCTGCAACAAAATAAAGTAAGTAAATGTTACTGGCCTCTGGGGAAGTCGTGCACGTAGCACTGCCCTAAGAGTTAGTTCGGGTCTATGCACAGACTATATTCGAACACTCCTAGTAGTAAAATCCCTACTCCACCAGAATCTTCTTGTCGCACATGACGTAGAGAGAGTGACCCCGACTTAGCTCTGCCTAGAGCAAGATCAAAAGAGAACAGAATATTTCGGGAAGAGAAGATTTTTGGAGGAGAGTTTTGGCAAGAATGATTTTTTCTGTGTATTCGGAGAATGAAAAGAGAGCTCATTATATAGGCTTGCAATGGAGACGAGAATTAAACTCAGTTTTAATTAACCAATTTAATTTGAACGTTACAAAACATTTACACCAAATAAAGAGCACATGGTTCATTTCACCTGGACATAATTCAGAATCCAACCGTTACAGAAATTAAAGGAATAGTAACAGTCAAAAATTTAAACATGAGCAAAAAGGATTTAGGGTCTCAGCCCGAACCTAAAGACGGAATCGGATTGGCATTCGGCACCCGCAGATATGAGCACGTACCCGCACCCGTTACGCACGTTGAACCGAACCAAGCCGAGCCGTACGGCAGCGCGGGCATGTGGCCCATAGGGCTGCCCACAAGGACTTCAAAGAAGCAAGAAAATGAATAGTAATATGAGCACATGAAGTGCTCCTCTCTTGGCCGATGTGAGACTAAAACTTTGAGGACTTGAGCTTTTGCAAGCAGCAGCTCCAACAATCTCGCCCCAAAAGTTCAAGTTCCAAGGTATTTAGAAGAGAAAGAAAATAAGAGAAGAATAAGGGAATTTCTGGGCAGTTTTATACTATACATAAATGAGATGGACTACAGCCTTGAATCTTACGTAGTGACTATTGTCTTTGTCTGAAGAAGGACTTGATGGACTACGCCTTGAATTAGTCTTCTTGAACCAGATTCATTAAATAGCACACATAGTACGCTAGAGGTACTTGGATCTATCGGGTGGCGCATTTGGTAGGCCATGCACACTTTTATATATATTCATAAGAGTTATCTAGGATCGTATTGTCCTATAGTCGCGACATTCACGACCTCTCATATAGGTAAGTCCTTAAGGGTTGGTGATAGGAATCAACCATATATATCATGCTTGGACTTATTAAGAGTTTAAACTCATCATATCCATATCACACAAGTAACACTGTCACCATAGGGATGGGGTATCAATGTACACATGTACAGCCTCTTGGGCTTTTATTTTAAATAGAATTTAATCTCAGGGTCAGTGTTCCATAATAGTCACCTAGTCCAGCTTGTTCCTATCCATTGAACCGGCTCCTTGGGATCTCCAGTCAGACTCGGTTGGGTTGCCACTGCTGGTGACTATACTATAGGCTTAACCCCATCCCCCTCGAGGATTCTAGGATCAATGTCCTAGACAGACCCTTCGTCAAGTGGTCTGCAAGGTTCTTTTCTGACTTTATATAGTCAAGAACCACATATTTGCCCAATATGCTCTTTATTGACTTGAAGCGCAGCTGCAGGTGCATGTTCATCTTTGCATTCATAGAATCATGCTTTAGTGGTTCTATAACAGATTTATTATCACAGTTTATAGAAATTGTAGGAACATGGTGAATAGAAACAGGTATATGCATAATAAGATTTCTAAGCCATTCGACTTCTGTATAGGTTGTGTCCAAAGCTATCATTTTAGAGTCTATAGTACTCCTGGCAATGATAGTTTGTTTATATGATCCCAGAAGATCGCAGCTCTTGCTAGAGTAAAAACATATCTAGTAGTGGATTTTACATCATGTGAATCAGTTACCCAATTTGTATCTGAGTAACCTTCTAAGATATCAGGGTGTCTAGTATAATAAAGTTTATAATCTAGAGTACCCTTAAGATATCTAAATACTCTGTCTAATGCGGTCCAATGTGATTGGTTTGGGTTATAGTATATCTACTTAGTCTTCCAATGGCAAATGCAATGTCAGGTGTAGTCCTATTTGTTATGTACATAAGTGACCCTATCATTTGGGAATATCTATGTTATTCTATAGGTGATCCTTCATTCTTCTTGAGAACAACATTACTGTCATAAGGAGTAAGGGCAGGTTTCTTGTCAAAATACTCAAACTTCTTTAAATTTTCTCAATTGAATGTGCTAGGGATAGAGTATAACCTTCTTTGCATTTGGCACTTGCATTCCTATGATCAGGTTTGCTTCACCTAGGTGTTTCATATCAGAATGGTTAGATAAATAATTCTTAATGTTGTTTATCAGTTCCAGTGAAGATCCTAGAATAAGGATATCATTAACATACAAGCATAAGATGACACAACTTCCATTTGTATTTTTTGAATACAAACATTTGTCATATTTATTTGGCACAAAACAAAATTCTATAATGACTTTCAAATTTTTTTTGCCATTGCTTGGGAGCTTGCTTTAGGTCATAAAGAGATTTTACTAATCTACAAACCTTCTTTTCTTGGCCATTAGCAATAAAACCTTCAGGTTGCTCCATATATATTTCTTCCTCTAAATCTCCATTTAGAAATGTTATCTTTACATCCATTTGATGGATCAACATATCATGAATGGAAGCTAAGGCTAGAAGGGTTCTAATAGAAGTGATTCTAGCTACAGTGAGTAGGTATCAAACTAATCTAATCCTTTCTTCTGGATAAATTCTTAGACTACTATCCTAGCCTTGTATTTCTATATGGTACCATCGACTCTAAGTTTCTTCTTGAAGATCTACTTACAACCTATGGGTTTGCTACCTAAAGGAAGGTCTGCTAAAAACTATGTATTTTTCTCCATAATAGAGTTGTACTCATTGTTAATAGCTTCTTTCCAGAAAGGGGCATCAGGAGAAGATATGGCTTCTTCAGAAGTTGAAGGATCACACTCTATCAAAAATGTAAAGAATCCTTCTGCTAAATTCTTTTCAATCCTTTCTCTTTTAATCCTTTTAGGTTCTATGGTTTGTTCAGGTTGAGAACTAGGTATTTAATATGAGAACTAGTAGATGGAGTAAGAGGAGGATTGGAGAAAGACAAGGATGTTCTATCCTTAAATAAAAATATATTCTCAAAGTAAACTGCATCTCTAGCTTCTATAATTGTGTTATTAGAGATTTTATTTACTTCAAAATGGGTTACAAGAAATCTATTGTCATTGCTATCTAGGGCATATCCTATGAACACAACATCTACAGTCTTAGGTCATATCTTCTTCTTTTTTGGTTCAGAAATTCCTACCTTGGCTAGATATTCCCAAACTTTCAGGTAATTAATCCTAGGGGTTTGACCATTCCATAACTCATATGGTGTCTTATCATTAGTCTTACTGGGTATCATATTAAGGATATAACAGGCTGACAAAAGAGCTTCTCCCCAAAGATTATCTGGGGTACCTGAGCTGAGAAGCATGGCATTGACCATGTCTAACAGAGTGCGATTCTTCCTTTTAGCAACTCCGTTGGACTGTGGTGAATAAGGAGCAGTTACCTCATGAATAATTCCATAGTTTTCATAGAAGTTAGTCATTTCATTTGAGGTATACTCTCCACCACGATCTGATCTAAGGATCTTAATCTTTCTATCTAACTGGTTCTCAGCTTCAGACTTATATACCTTAAATTTGTCCAGAACTTCATCTTTGGTTTTAAGAAGGTAAGTGTAACAATACTTTGAATGATCATCTATAAAAGTGATAAAGTATTTCCTACCGTCTCGGGTCAAAACCCTACTGGAATCACAAATGTCACTATGGATAAGTTTTAGGAGTTCAGAATCCCTATGGACAGATTTGAAAGATAATCTAGTGTGTTTGGCTTGAACATAGATCTCACATTTGTGTTCATCATCTATAGGAGTCTTAGGGATAAGATCTAAGTTCATCATCTTTTTAATAGATCCTAAGTTTACATGGCCTAATCTGCCATGCCAAATATTTGATGATTCAATAATTGTAACAAAGGAAGTATTTGAAAATTTATTCATAGTGCTCAAAATAAAGAGTCCATCTTTTACAAATCCTTTCACCACAAAAAGATCATTCTTAAAAAAAACTACTTTATTGGCCTCCATTACAATTTTGTATCCTGAGGTTACAAATAGGGATCCACTAACTAGGTTTCTCCTAACCGATGGCATATGAAGTACATCATAGAGAGGTAGAATTTTTTATGATGTCATCTTCAGGTCTATTCTTCCTCTTTCTATAATCTGTGCTGTTGGGCTATCTCCTAGGGTCACACCTCCTCCACTCGATTATTGATAGTTTGAAAAACATGATCGATCAAAAGAGACATAAACATTTGCTCCAGAATCCAACCACAATCATCAGAATGGTATAAAATATTTATTGTAGGTTGAAAGCCTACAGACCTGAAGGAGCCACTACTAAAATATCATCAAATAGCGACGTACTGTAGCGACGGCAATAAATGGCGTCGCCAGTAGCGACGTCGTTTTAAACACGTCGCAAAACATCGCTGTCTAGCGACGTTCTGCGACAGGAGGGTACTACGTCGCCGAAAAGCGACATTCAGCGACATATTTTATGTACATGTTGCCAAGTTGGCGACGTTTAGCGACGTCAAAACGTGACGTCGCTAAGTTATTTTACTTAGGGCACGCAGCTGCCTTCTTTCCCCCTCATTCTCACTCGAAAACCCAAAAATTTCATTCCCCCCCCACCCCCCCACCCCCCGGCGACTCCCTTCCCCTCTGTCAGTGCCCCCCCCGGCGACCCCCTCCCCCCCGGCGACTCCCTCCCCCTCCGGCGAGCTCCTCCTCCTCGAGATCCTCCTCCTCGAGCTCCTCCTCCCCCAATCCGACCTCCTCCTCCTCTTCCTCAGGTAAACCCTAACCTAACTCCTCTCCTTCCTCCTTCTCCTCTCCCACGGACACACACACACGCACACGGACACACACGGACACGGACACACACGCACACACACACAGACACGGACACACACACACACACGCACACACACACAGACACGGACACACACACACACACACAGACACGGACACACACGTGTGGACACGTGCACGAGACTGCACTGTGTCATTTGTGTTCGTGTGTGTTAAAAAATAATTTGGACACGATTGTGTCCTGTTTTGGTGGACACTCGACACGTGTGACTCTATGACACATACACATATCATTACCAACCATTAGATTTTGCTATTAATTGAATTTAGATTTCGAATTTGGACACGTACACGAGCTAGCTAGAATACTCATTCAGAATCATGTTAGCCTCTAGCATGTTTGACCCTTTCTCTTTGAAGGAGGTTTCCTTGGAGATTAGGCTTGGGTTTGCCATAGACTTCTATAGGGTTTATCTTACTTTGGAATTAGATCTAGCTACGGAATTTAGCCTAATCTGTTTCTGTTCTAGGTCTATTTAGAACTTGAGAATACGATTCCAAAAGGATGCAGAAATTTATTTACTCAATAAGGATGGTTTAAGCTAAAAATTAGCAATTCAAATGATTTCAGTAATAGACCTTTAAAATTTTAGTTTTTCAAGTTTTGATAAGGTTGGATTAGCTATAGGGACCAGATCCCAGCAAGCGGAGGTTCACTAGGAACACTTAAGAACCGATCACTTAGACGATTTTTTGCCTTGTTGACAGAAGGGCCCTTTCGGCTTGTACCCAAACAAATCTCTACTTTAGAAATTTATAATTAAAGAAATTTTACTAAATCAATAAACTGTTTTTTTAGCTTAAAAATAAAATATTGAGTAATAGAAACTACTCAGATAGTATTGTCAAAATGTACTAACACAATAATATTTGTCCAAGGTGTCAATTTAATCAATGATGACAATTTTTACTAGTGTGACAAATATTAGACAATTTCTATTGATGGCAGTCTTACGAAAACAGAGTCCATAACTAGTATATAAAGTATTAGACTAGCAATTTATCCAATGGAATGCTTGAAAGCTAAATGTGATTTACAAAATGTATTGCTATGATACACTAGCATAATATGTAATGAGAGTTGAATAACAACAAAAATGGTAACAGTTTGCTTTTCTAAGAATAATGGTAACAACAAATAGTCGTAACACAAAGAAAATGTTAAAAATTATTTTTCTAGCATATACAAATTTTTAGCTCGGACCAATTTTCCTAGAGATAGTACAAAATGTTAACATAATAGTTTTCTAGGGCTAAAAATGCCCACACAAAGGATTTGTACAGTATATGTATGTTGAATGAAGTATATTGGAATATATGAAGAAATAACTTGTTGCCACAATTTATAAATAGCTTGCTGTCATATATATATATATATATATATATATATATATATATATATATATATATATATATATATATATATATATATATAAAATCAAATTACTTGCTGCCAAAAATTGCTTGTGTTAATTTGCTTTAAGTTTGTGGACCATTTGCTTTAAGAAGTCGAATGGCTTAGAAATCTTATTATGCATATACCTATTTCTATTCACCATGTTCCTGCAATTTCTATAAACTGTGATAATAAATATGTTATAGAACTACTAAAGCATGATTCTATGAATGCAAAGATGAACGTGCACCTGCAGCTGCGCTTTAAGTCAATAAAAAGCATATTGGGCAAATATGTGGTTCTTGACTATATAAAGTCAGAAAAGAACCTTACAGACCAATTGACGAAGGGTCTGTCTAGGACATTGATCCTAGAATCATCGAGGGGGATGGGGTTAAGCCCATAGTATAGTCGCCAGCAGTGGCAACCCAACCGAGTCTGACTGGAGATCCCAAGAAGCCGGTTCAATGGGTAGAAACAAGCTGGACTAGGTGACTATTATGGAACACTGACCTTGAGATTAAATTCTTTTTAAAATAAAAGCCTAGGAGGCTTTACATGTGTACATTGATATCCCATCCCTATGGTGACAGTGTTCCTTTTGTGATATGGATAGGGTGAGTTTAAACTCTTAATAAGTCCAAGCATGATATACAGGGTTGACTCCTATCACCAATCCTTAAGGACTTACCTATATGAGAGGTCGTGAGGGCCGCGACTATAGGACAAGGCGATCCTAGAAAACTCTCATGAATGTGTAAAAGTGTGCATGGCCAACCAAACGCGCCACCCGATAGACCCAAGTACTTCTAGCGTACTATGTGTGCTATAGTCTGAATCTGGTTCAAGAAGACTGATTCAAGGTGTAGTCCATCAAGCTCTTCTTCAGACAAAGACAATAGTCACTATGTGAAATTCAAGGCTGTAGTCCATCTCATTTATGCATAGTACACAACTGCCCAAAAATTCTCTTATTTTCTTCTTAATTTTCTTCTTATTTCTATCCTTCTATTATTTTGGAACGTGACCTTTGGGGGGGGATTGTTAGCTACTAGTGCAGTAGCTTGAGCAAAAGCTCAAGTTCATGTATTACTAGTCCCACATCGGCTAGCATAGTAGCTTTCAATGTGTATATATACACTCCTCCCATCTTGCTTCATTAAACCATTGAGTGGGAGCCCCATGGGCCACACGCGCGCGCCGCCTCCGCCGCCCGGCCCGGCTCGGCTCGGTTCGGTTCGGCGCGTGTAACGGGTGCGAGCACGTGCCCACATCTGCGGGCGGCGAATGCCGATCCGATTCCTTCTTCGGGTTCGGGCTGTGACCCAAAATTCTTTTTCCTCCTATTAAAAATTCTGACCGTTACTATTCTCTTTAAATTCTGTAACGGTTGGATCTTGATAACCGTCCAGGTTCAATGAACCATGTACTGTAAACGTTTTACAATGTTTAACATAATTGTCTTCTTAAACGTCCGAATTAAATCCTCTTTAATATATGTCCGTTGGTGTAATTACCCAGCAGCCTATATATACTAATCCTCCCTCATTCTTCTCTATACAGGAAAAATATCATTCCGAAACTCTCTACAAAATTCCTCTTCCCGAAATTTTGGTGTTCTTTGTTGTTGCTCTGGGCAGAGCTAAGTACGTGGTCACTATCTCCGATGTCGTGTGCGACAATAAGATTCCGGTGGAGCGGAGATTTTACCACTAGGAGCGTTCGGATACGGTCTGTACATAGACCCGAGCTAACTCTTAGGGCAGTGCTACGTGCACGACTTCCCCGGAGGCCGGTAACACTTATTTATTTAATTTTGTTTGCAGATTTTATTACAAGAAAATTGAAGAAATAGGCATTCGTCCGTGCCGAGGTGATCCTGGCTGGCCTCACGAGGTCGAGGCCGGACAGGCGTGTCCACGGGTCGTCGAAAGCCGGAGGTTGCTGGGAGGCCTAGGTCGCTCGTGCCAGCTTCGACAAGTAACAATGGAGGACGACGAGGGGTCCGATTAGTGCACGTCGACTGGAGGCGAGGGAACAGAGAGCTGACGGGACATCACTAGAGGTGGATTAAGTCTATGGGTTCACGGCTGGGCTGCGGGTAGCGTGTGTTGGAGTTTTGGTTTTTTTCATTTAGAAAAACTTTAGTCCCACATCGGAAAAAACAAAGAGATTGTATCTCTATATATTAGCTTTGATATTATTGGAGATGCACATGTGGTGTGGAGGTGCACATAGGTTTGCCATGTGGGGTTATTTTTCTAATAGAAAAAAGGCTAAAATCAACTATTAAAGCATTCATGCTTTTTGCTCTTGGGAAATTTATTTCCATGGGAGCTAAGCCCCGTAGGGGCTTAGCGACTCGGACTCGGACTCGGGCTCATGGGCTCATGAGGCGTAATGTGGCGTTTTGTTGGCGCACTTTGCACTTAGCACGTCAGCATCATCGCTAGGCGCATAGTGCGCTTTAGTTGCGCTCGTTGCGCGAGCCACTTGCGCTGCCACGTTGCTCAAGCCCAGTTGTGCTACCCAGGTGTGCATGCCCAGTTGTGCAAGCCTAGTTACGCTGCCCAGGTGTGCATGCCCAGTTGCGCAAGCCCAGTTGCGCTACCCAGGTGCGCGCTCAGGTTGCGCTGGGTTGCGCTGAGTTGCACGGGTTGCTCGGGTTGCGCTGAGTTGCGCGGGTTGCTCGGGTTGCACGGGCGCGCTGGTTGTGCTGCGTGCGCCGTGTGCGCAGTACGTGCAGTATGTGCAGTATGCGCAGTTCAGTGCACGTTCTGTCGCGCAGAGTGCAAGGAGCGCGGGATGTGCACAGTTGGCACAACTTGCAGCGGAACGTGCGTTTGCACGTTCTGGGCGGTTGCTACATGTTTGGGGTGATTTTTACCACGTCCCTAACTTTGTGGCAACTGAACAGTTACTGCAGGGCCTATATAAGGCATCCTCTCTCTCTCTCTCTCAAGGCTGATTACAGAAGAGAAAGAGAAGCCACCACAGAAAGTTTACGAAGTGTTTTTTAACACAAGTAAACAAATATTTCAGACGTGTTCTTTAACACAGTTCTGATCTTCCAGTAGCCTTCGAGAGAGAGAGAAAAGGCGTCGCACCAGCGTTGCTTTTGCACGGGAGTTCGTGTCCATCCGAGGAGTCAGAAGAGCAGGAGTGTTCCAAGTTCTCCGTCGAACTTGCTGGTTCCTGGAAGCTGTTCATGTAGGGCGAATAAAACTTTGAGCAACTGTGATTATTCACCCAGCAGGAGTTCTTCCATCTTTCGCCAGTCACCTTCTTCGTTGCTGCCAGTAATTCTGATTGTATCTTCTTTTTAGAAGTACTACGATCTGATTGCTGTTGATTACGAAATCTTTTTAGATTCTCGTAATTCAGAATCACCTTCCTTGAAGTGTTGATTTGAATCATTATTTTTACAATTGTTTCATTTTCTCAGTTTTCCATCAAAAAATTGTTCCCCGGCACTAACAATCTCAAAGCTTTATTGCTACGATGGAAAACGTTAATGTTTCACTCTTCAATTCTGACTTTTGTATGTTAGAAAAGTTTGATGGAGAATGTTACCAAGTCTGGAAGAGGAAGATATATCTCACCCTTCAACTCAAAGACGTAGATCACGTGCTTCTGGAGGAAGAACCAACTGTTCCAGATGTTGGGTCTACTGCCGCAATCACCGCGGCTACTAAACTACAAGCAAAATGGAGAAGGGAAAATAGTATTTGCAGGCTGCTTATCTTGAATGCTATGAAAGATTCTCTTGCAGAATCCTATTCTAAAATGAATATCGCTAGAGACATATGGGAGTCTCTAGAAAAACTCTACGAAGAAGACAAGAACCGCAGTAAAATATTTGTGGTTGAAAAATATCACAAGTAGTTCTTTGAGGACGAAAAGTCTATGCTGCCGCAGGTGAAGGAGTTCCTGAAACTGCGACAGAAGTTGGAAGACGAGGCAATGCCCCTTCCCGACAAATTTGTTGTTGGAGGGATTGTCTCAAAACTCCCCGCGGGGTAGAGCAAGTTCTATGCAAACAAGCATAGGAAGAAGCTGGAGATCACCCTTGAAGATCTCTTGCAGGAAATCTATGTTGAGGACCAGATGCAGGCACAACTGAAGGTGGACGCACTGTCCAAGCAATTGGCTAACGCCAATATGGTTCATACCAAGGAACCAAGGGGAAAGCAGGCGGCTTCCCACAGCAAGAAGAAGGAACCTGACAATCTAAAAGTCAAGGGAACTTCTATCAAGAAAAAGAAGCCAAAGTCTCAAATGCCTTGCTTCAAGTGTGGCAAGAAGGGCCACTTTAAGAATGAGTGCAAAGCAAAAACCAAGCAATCAGAGCAAGGAGAACCTAGTAAGGTATCTGTGATCACTGACATTGTTGCTATAATTGTGCAGGTTGATGCGGCAAGGACTGACTCTGACTGGTGGGTAGACACTGGAGCCTCCTGCCATGTCTGCTCCAGTAAGGAGTGGTTCACCACCTATACACCTACTTCTGAAGTGGTTATGATGGCGAACCAGGCACAAGCTGAAGTGCTCGGGATCGGGACGGTGGTGTTGAAGCTGACTTCGGGGAAGTCTCTGACGCTTCAAGGCGTGAAGCACGTACCTACAATCGCCAAGAACCTGATCTCAGGAGGCCTACTCTGCAAAGCAGGCCTCGGGATGGACATCAATGCTGGCCAGATGGTGATGTCTATCAAGGGAACATATTTCAGGAAAGCTTTTTATACCGAAAGAATGTTCAAAGTTCAGCTTGTAAATTAGTCCAATGTAATTAATATGATTAATAAAATCACTCCTTCTGCTTATACTCTTGAGTTGTGGCATAATAGGCTAGGACATGTTCATTGTAAACGAATAAACAGAATGTCTAGTCTAGGACTTATCTCCAAGTGTGGGGGTAAGGTAGAGAAATGTGAAGTTTGTGCTCAAACAAAGATCATAAGGAAATCCTTTCCTCGGGTTAATCGAAGTACAGATCTTCTGGAGTTGGTACACTCCGATATCTATGACTTCAAACAGTTCTCTACAAAGGCCGGAATGAAGTATTTCATAACCTTCATCGATGACTTCTCAAAGTATGTGTTTGTCTACTTGCTGAAGGCTAAAGGCGAAGCATTCGAGAAGTTCAAGGAGTTCAGAGCCGAAGCCGAGCGGCAGACTGGACAACAACTCAAAAGAATAAGAAGTGATCGAGGTGGGGAGTACAGGTCTCATGAATTTGCATCGTTCTGCAAAGAACATAGAATTGTCAATGAGACTACGGCTACGTACTCTCCTCAATCAAATGGAGTAGCAGAGAGGAAGAACAGAACATTAACAGAAATGATTAACTCAATACTGTTGACTGCGGGTCTTCCTAAGTGCTACTGGGGAGAAGCTGCATTGACGGCCACTTTTATTCTAAATAGAGTGCCTCATGCAACTTCTGACGTTACTCCTCATGAACTATGGTTCAAGGTCAGACCTAACTTGAATGTCATTCGAGTGTGGGGGTGTTTGACATATGTCAAGCTTCTAGATCTGAAGATTCAGAAGCTTGGGACAAGGACTACTAAGACGAACTTCTTGGGGTATGCCGAGAAGAGTAATGCTCGGAGATTTCTTGATATTGAGTCAAATCATATCATTGAATCTCGCGACGCATAATATTTTGAAGACAAATTTGCAAGGCACAAGAATATAGTTCGTGTGGATGTTCCGAAGAACAATGAGGGTGCACAGGTCTTCAATGAAGATGTGGTCAAAAAAGATGTTGTTGTTGAAACAACGGTTGAACCAGATCTCGCTGAGCCGTCAACGAAGCGAGTGAGGAGGCCGAAGGACTTCGGAAGTGACTTTGTCACATATCATGTGTAAGCAGATTCGCTTACCTATGATGAGGCGATGAAGACCAGAGATGCGGTTTTCTGGAAGGAGGCGATTGACAATGAATTTGATTCTATCACCTCAAATAACACTTGGGTGTTGGTTGATCTTCCTGAAGGGGCAAAACCCATCGGATGCAAATGGATCTTCAAGAAGAAGATGAAAGCAGATGGAACTATTGACAAGTTCAAGGCTAGGTTGGTAGCCAAGGGGTTTTCTCAGAAGCACGGGATTGACTATTTTGACACGTATGCTCCAGTAGCCCGGATGACCACCTCAGAATATTGATTGCTCTCACAGCAATACATAAGATGGTGATACATCAGATGGATGTGAATACAGCTTTCCTAAATGGCGAGCTGACCGAAGAGATTTATATACAACAGCCAGAGGGATTTGTCATCAGGGGTCTTGAAGACAAAGTCTGTAAGTTGGTGAAATCCTTGTACGGTCTTAAACAAGCTCCCAAGATGTGGCATGAGAAATTTAACAAAATTATAAAGTCAAATGGCTACATGGTCAGCGATACGGACAAGTATGTTTACACGAAGTTCGCTGATGGAAGAGGTGTGATCGTTTGTCTGTACGTGGACGACATGCTTATCCTAGGTACGGATATTAGATGTGTCACAGATACAAAGAAATTCATCTCAAGCAAGTTCAGTATGAAGGACTTGGGGGAAGCGTCAAGCAGCTGGAGTATGCAAGCGTAATCGGAAGTTTGATGTATGCTACTAAAGCCACAATGCCTGACATAGCTTTCGTCGTGGGAATGCTGAGTCGTTTCACGAGCAACCCAGGTGCTGAACACTGGAAAGCTGTGAAACGGGTTATGAGATATCTCAAGAAGACTCAGACATATATACTGTACTACAGCGGAGATCCGCCGGTAGTGGAAGGCTTCAGTGATGCCAGCTGGTGCTCAGAGGTGGAGAGCAAGAGGTCCACAGGTGGATTTATTTTCACAATGGGTGGAGCTGCTATATCGTGGAAGTCGAAGAAGCAGACTATGCTTTCACGGTCATCCATGGAATCTGAGTTCTTTGCACTTGATACCGCAGCCGAGGAAGCAGAATGGCTTTGGGAGCTCATGTATGATCTTCCAATGGTTGGGTCGCAAATACCGGCGATACCAATATACTGCGACAACCAGACGACTGCGGCGGTGGCATCAAATAACCTCTTCAACAGAAAAAAAAAAAAAGGACTGTACGGTTGAAGCACAGGGCAGTACACGATCTTATCGAGAGAGGTGTTATTGCAGTAATTGATGTTCGGAGTCAGGAGAACCTGGCGGATCCGTTCACCAAGGGCCTCAAGCGCCAGCTAGTCGATGACACATCTTGTAAAATAGGCTTGAAGGCATTCTGATATTGTATTATTGTATTCCTACCATAAAGTTTTATACTATTAGTTTAAAGATTTATCTACTAGGCATCTAGCCTTTGGTTCAAGGGAGGACCACTAATCGGAAGAATATCATGAACGGTGGGTACATGTTCTATTGGGCATGGAGAGGTTACGGACCTATAACCACTGTTGTCTACTGTTGTTTTCTGCAGAAAATGGTTCCTGTAGGAAGGTTGGCTTAATTACCTTAATGAGTTCTCAGGCAGAATGAATGTCTGGTGTGCTTTACAGGAGGCACGGTAGAGCAGCACTACAAGGAGTGAAACTCCATGCTACAGTAGGGTGACTCCATAATGAGATTCCTATATGTGGGGTGCTGCCCAGTAATAGTATAAAGCCTCGGCTTTACAGGCCAAGTCATAGCGGCGTAGCACCGCAAATAGACAGTTAGCCTAATATTGTATGTTAAAAATAAAGAAGGGTGTAGTCAGCACTACAAAGAGGAGGAGTTCTTCATGTTACAGTTGCACGACACCACGATGAGGTACCCGGTTAGGGATAAAGCCTCGGCCTTGCAAGCCATGTCGTTGCGGCGTAACACCGCAAGGGAGCCTAAGGCTTCATGCTGGGTAGTTTGGTACTACAAAGAGGCGGTTGCCTCATGCTACAGTAGTATGACACTACGATGAGGTTCCCGGTACGGGGTAAGGCCTCGACTTTAAGCCATGTCATGGCGGCGTAGTACCGCAAGGGAAGCGCAAAGCGCTTCATGCCATGTCTCTTTATAATGAACTCACCTATAGTGTATGGACAAAGAGATATCAGGCCGTCTCTTGAGGGTAAACTTGTAGACGCCCAAAATTATACACTAAAACCAGGCTGGCACAGGGCCTTTAATGTGTAGCCAGAAGCACATGTAACTACATTATGTGAGTGGAAAGAATTTTAGCTATGATGCAAAATTTAAGGCTTAGTCCATTCTTGTATTATAGTCTGATTTTTGATCCATACGGGAAGATTCAAGTCGTCAGCGACATCTCTCCTATTGCATGATGGACAGTTACTGTGGGGAACACTTATACCCATATATAGAGATATGTGGGGGATTGTTGGAGTTTTGGTTTTCTCATTTAGAAAAACTTTAGTCCCACATCGGAAAAAACAAAGAGATTGTATCTCTATATATTAGCTTTGCTATTATTGGAGATGCACATGTGGTGTGGAGGTGCACATGGATTTGCCATGTCGGGTTATTTTTCTAATGGGAAAAAGGCTAAAATCAACAATTAAAGCATTCATGCTTTTTGCTCTAGGGAAATTTATTTCCATGGGAGCTAAGCCCCGTAGGGGCTTAGCGACTCGAACTCGGACTCGGACTTGGGCGCATGAGCCCATGAGGCATAATGTGGCATTTTGTTGGCGCACTTTGCACTTAGCACGTCAGCATCGTCGCTAGGCATATAGTGCGCTTTAGTTGTGCTCGTTGCGCGAGCCAGTTGCGCTGTCCAGGTGCGCATGCCCAGTTGCACAAGCCCAGTTGCGCTGCCCAGGTGCACATGCCCAGTTGCGCAAGCCCAGTTGTGCTGCCCAGGTGCGCACCCAGGTTGCGGTCAGGTTGCGCTGGGTTGCGCTGAGTTGCGCGGGTTGCTCGGGTTGCACGGGCGAGCTGGTTGCGCTGCGTGCGCCGTGTACGCAGTGCATGCAGTGCGTACAGTGTGTGCAGTTCAGTGCATGCTCTGTCGCATAGAGTGCAAGGAGCGCGGGGTATGCACAGTTGGCGTAACTTGCAGCAGAACGTGCGTTTGCACGTTCTGGGCGGTTGCTACATGTTCGGGGTAGTTTTTACCACGTCCCTAACTTTGTGGCAACCGAACAGTTGCTGCAGGGCCTATATAAGGCATCCTCTCTCTCTCTCTCAAGGCTGATTACAGAAGAGAAAGAGAAGCCACCATAGAAAGTTTATGAAGTGTTTTTTAACACAAGTAAACAGAGATTTTAGACGTGTTCTTTAACACAGTTCTGATCTTCTAGTAGCCTTCGAGAGAAAGAAGAAAGGCGTCGCACCAGCGTTGCTTTTGCACGGGAGTTTGTGTCCATCCGAGGAGTCAAAAGATGTAATGCCCCAGTCCCAAAATACGTAGGACCAAGTACATAGACATGCCAGTTGTATTCATACGAAGTACGTAGGTCTCGTATAAATACATAAGCTGTAAAATGTAGTAATCCAAGACAAACTAAATCTCATCCACAATGAAAAAAATAATAATATAAATATCAACTCAAATATTTATGATACAATCGTTGGGCGGAGACAAAGTCCACTACCAACTATCTCAATGAAAGAAATGTACAATAAATCGAGCGATAAAAATGGCAAGACGAACCAAGCGCAATTGTCTTCGAAGGAATGGAGAAGACCACGGCCTTGGCTAGAATACCTGCAGTGAATCATGAAGCACACACCTGGGGAAAAACTAGGTCCTCAGACGGACGTAGCAAGATACAGGAAGAACAAGCTAATATGAACTGTCAGATTAAAATAATATATAAATGACTACTCTAGACACAAATATGCAAAGGAGATTCTAACCGCCTAATGTGCAATTTAGAGGACAATTTTAATGCGCATGGGTGGGATTTTAGGCTATGTGTACGTAACTGGCATCCAGTCATCTGTATTCGTCCGTAACGTCTAAAACGTCAGAGGGCATCTGCAAATATATCGCCACAGTTCCATCCGGAGACTGTGGTTTACCTGTTTGGCTTCCCATACGCACTAGCGACTGTCCTCCCCCAATATTTCCCACACTGTTCAAGTCATGTCCATGGCTCGTCCAGTTTTGTAACTGCTTGAGTCTCTAAAACCCTAGTCATAGCAGTTACGATCATCTACCATCACACAACAATAAAGATAGCTAGTCAATAAGTTGTGCCCCTAATAAAATGCCTCAAACCGTGTAGTATAAGTGTCATGGCCAGCGGAGATATAAAAATATCCCGCAATAGGAGGGTAGTCTGCTAACACTAAGTTAACATGCATATAGTAAACTAAAACGACTAATAGAGTCGCTTGCACCCAAGTACGGCTTGGACGCACAGTTTATAACAAAGGAAAATAACAATATGAGATAAAATAAATAATACAAAAAAAATAAAATAAATAATTGACAGTTAATTAGCAAGGTATACTTGCCTGTTGCGACGCCTGGTGAGCTGCCTGGTGTGGTGCAATAATCAAGGTGGCACGATCTGCGACTTTGGTGCAACAACTGCGAAAGATGACCTCTCGAATTGATTTAAAGTTGATTGGCGTGATATGATCATATCGGCACAGAATTAGTCCTAGACGTCAAAACTATGCAAGATAATTTCGGATGATGGTACGGACCGTGTCATTAAGTCCGGAATAGTCAAATTGGTAAGGGACGATATAAGGTAGTTCAGAATTCGGAAGAAGATGTAAATATGACTAGCCACGAAATAGAATAGAGATGTATATATAAATATATAGCTATTTTGGAAAACATTTATTATATTGAAAACTCTATTTTATTAGTCAAACTATTTTGGATAAATACTTTAATAATCTAAAAATGTCTTTTGAAACCTTAATTTTATAATATTATAGTTAAAAGTCATACTAAAATTATCATAAATACAATACTATAATTTAGAAATATATATATAATTTAAAAACAACTATTGTTATAATATATATACAACTATTAGTAGTAATAATAATACTCATAACAGAATACATATGTATATACATATACATTATACAATAATAGTAACAATAATAATATTATGTATGCAAAATATAATAATATTGATAACAATAATAGTAATGATAAAAATAATAATTATAATACTAAAACAATCACAGCATAATAATAATAATAATAATAATAATAATAATAATAATAATAATAATAATAATAATCCAGATCTTTCATCACATTAAAAAAATGATTACAAAAAAAATGAAACCATTTGAACAAAAAAAAAACGACAAAACAAAAAAAAACCCAAACATTAGCTATCTCGTACAGCTCTTATTGGAATTAATAAAAAATAAAAAAACAATGACGGAACAAAGAAAGAAAGAATGAAAGGAAGAGAGAGAAAACAAAAGAGAGGGGGAAGATGAGGAGCTAGAGAGAGGAGAGAGGGGAGCGGGAGAGAGGAGAACGGGAGGCGGAGGGAGCAGAGGGGAGTAGGTCGGAGGGGAGTCGTGGAGGAGGAGGAGTAGAGGCCAGCGGGTTCGAGCGGAGGGGCGAGCGGGCGGACGCGACGGCGCTTCGCCGGTGCGGCGCACGGCAGTTGGGTGACGGGGGCAGGGCACGGCCGGAGTTAGGGTTTAGCGGAGGTGACCGAGGCTCGCCTGAGCTCGGTGGGGAAAGAGTAAGGGAAGGAGCTGAGCGAGCGGTGGTCCATCCGTCGTTGGCCCGAAGGGAGGAGCGGCGGCACGGATCGGGGGTTTTGTCGGCGGGCGGTCGGATCTAGGGCGGACGGCTGGAGAAGATGGGCCGGGCGGAGCCCGCGGGGATGGAGCCGCCGGCGACGCTGTCAGGAGTCGGAGGCTCGCGATGAGGGTTTCGGTGGCAAGGTTGACGACTGGAGCGGGGCGCTCGAGGCTCGTCGCTCGGAGGTCAGCGACGGAGGTACGGTGGAGGCGGGGGTATTTGTTTTTATTTTTATTTTTCCTTGGTCGACTGTGTTTTGGGTCGCCAGCCTTGGAGCCGAGGATGGAGGTTACGCGGGTGGGTGGCAGGCCGGATTTTGGGGCGACAGTGGTGGTGGTTCTGGTGGTTGTCTCCGGTGGTCGGCCGGGTTGGTGGTGGTTATGGGGGTTGTCTCCGGTGGTTGGCCGGGTTGGCCGGAGGCGGGTGATGGTCAAGTGCTTTGTTGTGGAGCTGTGGTGTTGGTGCGGACAGGGGTGGTTGTCCGGTGTCGGGGGCTGGTCGGAGTAGAGGGGGTCAGAGCCGAGATGATGACAGCAAGAGGCGGTGGTCGTGGCAGTAGTAGGTTTTTAGGGTTGGAATAGAATTAGGGGTTTTGAGTTTGGATGAGTCGTGTCGGATGTGTCCGACACGACGGGGACGGAGGTTCGGATCTGTCGGACCCGGGGTGGAGAACTGTATGTGTATAATGAAACACATAGTGGATAGGACACGGACACGGTCATGGACACGATGCACTCACTTTGTGGTAGAAAAATTTGTGGAAGATTAATTGTTGTGGATCAATAATGAATTGGAGGAGTACCTGCCTATTTATAGGATGTGGGAATTCCCAATAAGATAAGGATTAGGATTGGTTTAAAACCCAAGTAGATAATTTATCATTTAATTTAAAATCATTTAAATCCAAATCTAAATATAAATCCAATTCCAAATGCAAATCAAATTTGAATCTAATTAAATTCTTGGTTTAAAAATCAATGGGATAATTTCAAATTTCAAATGTTAACTATTTTGATAAATTCATAAATTCAAATCAAGATTTAAATCACCACAATAATTTTGAAATATATTTTCCAAAAATACTAATAATAATAATTTCAAAAATTACATTAATATTTTTAAATATCTTTTTGAATAATAAAATATTAATATTAATAAATTTCGAAAATCAATTTAAATATTAATAGGACTACTTCAAAAATACCTTTGAAATAATTTAAGATAATTAATAAATAATTTCAAGAATTAATTTATACATGAATTATATATCACGCCCTTTTTTTTATAATGATAAAAATAAAGTATTTACTATATATTATTGTGAAACTATAAAAATGAGAAAAATATTTTTTCTAAAAATATGTATGCTCGCACATATTCGCACTCGTCGAGCAATTACGAAAAATGAAATTTGCGCGCGACGTACAATGCAACTACGCGACGTAAAATACAAAAATTTAAATCAGTACCGAATTTAATAAAAAAAATAGTAGAAATTTAGGGGTTTTATATCCTACCCAACTTACAGAAATTTTGTCCTCGAAATTAAAAATAAGTAGGGGGTTTGAAAGGGTACAAGGGTATATCAATGAGGAACAATCAAAGCATGACGTTGCATAAAAAAATTGCGATTTTTAAGTACTGGCGAAATAATCATGGATATGGTTATGGGTGAGGTCGCTAACTAACGTAAGTAAAAGATCAAGAGTCTTAGAAGTGAAGGTAAAATAATTTGAGAACAGGGCACATGGTCCCTTGGAAAAGATAGTCATCTAGGTTTAGGGGGTACGACTAAGAAAATATTTCTAGTCATTCCTAAGTTCCAAACGATTAGATGGTCGAGGTAATAGTTTGAGGGCGAATAACTTGAGATGAGATTATAGTCACGTGGCTTGGTCGATGGCTAACTAGCTTGGTAATAGATGATGGGACAACTAGAGGTGATACTTGGGTCTGTCTATCAAGTATGAGTCTTTATCTAAATAGGTGAAAGACGAAAACCAATATGAGTCCAAAGAAGTTGCTTTCAAATATCAATATGTGGTTCAAAGACGAGTGAGTAATTCAAAAAGAATTGCCAAGGTTGTCGCGGATGGGACTCTAGAGGGCAAGCTTAGCTATGTCCCCATCTACGTAGAACGATAAATAAAAGCGAACCAAAGTGCACTCGGTTGATCAGACCATCATGCACCGGTTCTTATTAGATAATATGTTAGTGAGCGCGCGCTCAATAGCATGTGTCTTGAACAAGTTTGATAACGGTTAAACCTGCAAAACTAGGCTATAGTAGCAACATTTAATTAAGATGGTAAAAAAAAAACATAAGCACGAGAGGTTAAGATTAAAATAGAGTAGTGTTAGTTCAAACTCCTTAAGACTCTATGTTATAACCTATGTTGGTCTCTATACAGTCGTCCTATGGTCTCTTTGTCCAAGTCTTTGGTTGACTAGATGGGTTAGGGTCTTCTAAATTCTAGAACCTAAATGAACTTGCTAATATAGGTCACAAGGACAAAGGGATTGCTAGGTCATAAGGCATTCTACCCAACTTACAAGAGTTAAACTAGTAGGGTGATGGGACAATGGGACAAGTCTACCTAGTATGGATTACCTTTCTAACCAACATCAAGCACGAAAGAAGGATAAGAATTAACGGTAGAGGGAATCAAGCAAGATGCAAATCGAGGAGTCAAGCGAGAAGGCAGTTAAGTGTGTAGATGAGATCCTAGACTCTAATCCTATATGCAGGCTTGCTTGGTACGGTAAAGTAACCAAACAATTTATCTTGACCTGCATGGGCTACCACAAAAACATGTAACGCTCCAGTCCCAAAATATGTAGGACCAAGTACGTAGACATGCCAGCTGTATTCATACGAAGTACGTAGGTCTCGTATAAATACATAAGCTGTAAAATATAGTAATCTAAGACAAACTAAATCTCATCCACAATGAAAAGAATAATAATATAAATATCAACTCAAATATTTATGATACAATCGTTGGGCGGAGACAAAGTCCACTACCAACTATCTCAATGAAAGAAATGTACAATAAATCGAGCGATAAAAATGGCAAGACGAACCAAGCGCAATTGTCTTCGAAGGAATGGAGAAGACCACGGCCTTGGCAAGAATACCTGCAGTGAATCATGAAGCACACACCTGGGGAAAAACCAGGTCCTCAGACGGACGTAGCAAGATACAGGAAGAACAAGCTAATATGAACTGTCAGATTAAAATAATATATAAATGACTACTCTAGACACAAATATGCAAAGGAGATTCTAACCGCCTAATGTGCAATTTAGAGGACAACTTTCATGCGCATGGATGGGATTTTAGGCTATGTGTACGTAACTGGCATCCAGTCATCTGTATCCGTCCGTAACGTCTAAAACGTCAGAGGGCATCTGCAAATATATCGCCACAGTTCCATCCGGAGACTGTGGTTTACCTGTTTGGCTTCCCATACGCACTAGCGACTGTCCTCCCCCAATATTTCCCACACTGTTCAAGTCATGTCCATGGCTCATCCAGTTTTGTAACTGCTTGAGTCTCTAAAACTCTAGTCATAGCAGTTACGATCATCAATCGTCACACAACAATAAAGATAGCTAGTCAATAAGTCGTGCCCCTAATAAAATGCCTCAAACCGTGTAGTGTAAGTGTCATGGCCAGCGGAGATATAAAAATATCCCGCAATAGGAGGGTAGTCTGCTAACACTAAGTTAACATGCATATAGTAAACTAAAACGACTAATAGAGTCGCTTGCACCCAAGTACGGCTTGGACGCACAGTTTATAACAAAAGAAAATAACAATATGAGACAATAAATAATGCAAAAAAAATAAAATAAATAATTGACAGTTAATTAGCAAGGTATACTTGCCTGTTGCGACGCCTGGTGAGCTGCCTGGTGTGGTGCAATGATCAAGGTGGCACGATCTGCGACTTTGGTGCAATAACTGCGCAAGATGACCTCTCGAATTGATTTAAAGTTGATTGGCGTGATATGATTATATCGGCACAGAATTAGTCATAGACGTCAAAACTATGCAAGATAATTTCGGATGATGGTACGGACCGTGTCATTAAGTCCGGAATAGTCAAATTGGCAAGGGACGATATAAGGTAGTTCAGAATTCGGAAGAAGATGTAAATATGACTAGCCACGAAATAGAATAGAGATGTATATATAAATATATAGCTATTTTGGAAAACATATATTATATTGAAAAGTCTATTTTATTAGTCAAACTATTTTGGATAAATACTTTAATAATCTAAAAATGTCTTTTGAAACCTTAATTTTATAATATTATAGTTAAAAGTCATACTAAAATTATCATAAATACAATACTATAATTTAGAAATATATATATAATTTAAAAACAGCTATTGTAATAATATATATACAACTATTAGTAGTAATAATAATACTCATAACAGAATACATATGTATATACATATACATTGTACAATAATAGTAACAATAATAATATTATGCATACAAAATATAATAATATTGATAACAATAATAGTAATGATAAAATAATAATTATAATACTAAAACAATCACAGCATAATAATAATAATAATAATAATAATAATAATAATAATTCAGATCTTTCATCACATTAAAAAAAACGATTACAAAAAAAATGAAACCATTTGAACAAAAAAAACGACAAAACAAAAAAAAAACCCAAACATTAGCTGTCTCATACAGCTCTTATTGGAATTAATAAAAAATAAAAAAAACAATGAAGGAACAAAGAAAGAAAGAATGAAAGGAAGGAAGAGAGAGAAAACAAAAGAGAGGGGGAAGATGAGGAGCTAGAGAGAGGAGAGAGGGGAGCGGGAGAGCGGAGAACGGGAGGCGGAGGGAGCAGAGGGGAGTAGGTCGGAGGGGAGTCGTGGAGGAGGAGGAGTAGAGGCCAGCGGGTTCGAGCGGAGGGGCGAGCGGGCGGACGCGGCGGCGCTTCGCCGGTGCGGCACACGGCGGTCGAGTGACGGGGGCAGGGCACTGCCGGAGTTAGGGTTTAGCGGAGGTAACCGAGGCTCGCCTGAGCTCGGTGGAGGAAGAGTAAGGGAAGGAGCTGAGCGAGCGGTGGTCCGTCCGCCGCTGGCCCGGAGGGAGGTGCGGCGGCGCGGATCGGGGGTTTCGCCGGCGGGCGGTCGGATCTAGGGCGGACGGCTGGAGAAGATGGGCCGGGCGAAGCTCGCGGGGATGGAGCCGCCGGCGACGCTGTCGGGAGTCGGAGGCTCGCGATGAGGGTTTCGGTGGCAAGGTTGACGACTGGAGCGGGGCGCTCGAGGCTCGTCGCTCGGAGGTCAGCGGCGGAGGTATGGTGGTGGCGGTGGTGTTTGTTTTTATTTTTATTTTTCCTTGGTCGACTGTATTTTGGGTTGTCGGCCTTGCAGCCGAGGATGGGGGTTACGCCGGTGGGTGGCAGGCCGGATTTTGGGGTGACAGTGGTGGTTGTTCTGGTGGTTGTCTCCGGTGGTTGGCCGGGTTGGTGGTGGTTATAGGGGTTGTCTCCGGTGGTTGGCCGGGTTGGCCGGAGGCGGGTGATGGTCAAGTGCTTTGTTGTGGAGCTGTGGTGTTGGTGCGGACAGGGGTGGTTGTCCGGTGTCGGGGGCTGGTCGGAGTAGAGGGGGTCAGAACCGAAATGATGACAGCAAGAGGCGGTGGTCGTGGCAGTAGTAGGTTTTTAGGGTTGGGATAGAATTAGGGGTTTTGAGTTTGGATGAGTCGTGTCGGATGTGTCCGACACGACGGGGACGGAGGTTCGGATCTGTCGGACCCGGGGCGGAGAACTGTATGTGTATAATGAAACACATAGTGGATGGGACACGGACACGGTCATGGACACGATGCACTCACTTTGTGGTGGAAAAATTTGTGGAAGATTAATTGTTGTGGATCAATAATGAATTGGAGAAGTACCTGCCTATTTATAGGATGTAGGAATTCCCAATAAGATAAGGATTAGGATTGGTTTAAAACCCAAGTAGATAATTTATCATTTAATTTAAAATCATTTAAATCCAAATCTAAATATAAATCCAATTCTAAATGCAAATCAAATTTGAATCTAATTAAATTCTTGGTTTAAAAATCAATGGGATAATTTCAAATTTCAAATGTTAACTATTTAGATAAATTCATAAATTCAAATCAAGATTTAAATCTCCACAATAATTTTGAAATATATTTTCCAAAAATAATAATAATAATAATTTCGAAAATTACATTAATATTTTTAAATATCTTTTTGAATAATAAAATATTAATATTAATAAATTTTGAAAATCAATTTAAATATTAATAGGACTACTTCAAAAATATCTTTGAAATAATTTAAGATAATTAATAAATAATTTCAAGAATTAATTTATACATGAATTATATATCACGCCCTTTTTTTATAATGATAAAAATAAAGTATTTACTATATATTATTTTGAAACTATAAAAATGAGAAAAATGTTTTTTCTAAAAATATGTATGCTCGCACATATTCGCACTCGGCGAGCAATTACGAAAAATAAAATTTGCGCGCGACGTACAATGCAACTACGCGACGTAAAATACAAAAATTTAAATCAGTACCGAATTTAATAAAAAAAATAGTAGAAATTTAGGGGTTTTACAGAAGAGCAGGAGTGTTCCAAGTTCTCCGACGAACTTGCTGGTTCCTGGAAGCTGTTCGTGTAGGGCGAATAAAGCTTTGAGCAACGGTGATTATTCACCCCAGCAGGAGTTCTTCCATCTTTCGCCCGTCACCTTTTTCGTTGCTGCCAGTAATTCTGATTGTATCTTCTTTTTAGAAGTACTACGATCTGATTGCTGTTGATTACGAAATTTTTTTAGATTCTCGTAATTCAGAATCACCTTCCTTGAAGTGTTGATTTGAAATATTGTTTTTACAATTGTTTCATTTTCTTAGTTTTCCATCGAAAAATTGTGCCCCGGCACTAACTGCGTGGTCGGGGATGCCAGTGGGAATGGTTGCATATTGAGGTAGAGATGGCAGCCGTCGGAGGTCGAGCGACATCGAAAGTGGAGGTGGGTTGCTGCGCTGGAAGACATGTTGAGGTCAGTGACGCCTGGGGGTGGCGAGAAGTGGACGAGCATTGTGCTCCACCGGGGCTGGTGGTGCTGCAGCATGGTGAGGAGGATGGTGAGGGCGAGTACAAGGGCAGGTTAGGGTTTGGTCCTAAGGAGGTATCGGTGGTGAGTTTCCAGAGTGAAGGAGATGCGTAAGGGAGGGAGACGTGGCTTCTTTACTGTGGGGAACTTGGGAGAAGAGTTTGAAAGAGTTTTGATGGGTTCGTAGGAAGAAAATGGAGGAGTTGTACGTAGTATGTGTAGGTGTAAAATGAGGGGATGGTGTAAGCAGCATAAAATAACGGGGAAGAATAAGAACGAGACATGCTGCATGGACTGAAGGAGTTGTTAGAGCGGTACAATATTTTGGAATGGTGTAACACACTCTTGGAAGAAAACGTTTAACTTCCAGCTGGTCAAGGATCACTAAGAAGAAGAAGAAATGAAACTAGACAATGGTCGATTACTTGAGGAAAAATTATTCAAGATATATATCATATGTATAAGGAATATAATAATTTATAATAACAATAAAAACTAATCAAATATTGTAATTAGATAACACAATATTAGCCAAGTGTTCATAATAATAAGTCCAAATAAAATAATTTAATATCAAAAATATAAATAAGGGGTCTTACAGATAGTAATGCTAATAAAAAAAGAGATGAACCCACATAGATAAGAGAGTAAATCTCTCTCTGTATCATGAGTAAGTTATTACTCAATTACAGGAAAAGATATCGACTATTGGTAAGAATCACCAAAATGGTAAAAATTATAATATTGTTTCCTAACATCTCATGCAGGCAGAGTAAGTATTATTCAAATACATGGATGCCTAAATGACTATGGGTAAGATTCACCAAGGAGTATAACATATATGCTTTTCAATTCTGTTAGTTATGATCAGATGCATGCTTTACTTTTCGTCAGATGAGAACTGCTAATTGACCCTAAGATAGTTGAAAGATCACTTCTTATAATGCTCCTATCACATGATTACTTAGTATTGTCTTTTTAGGTGAGTTAGGCCAGCACCGTTCACAAGTACACGACAATATATTAACCCATATTTGTGGGCATCTTAACAGGTGTGCGTGTATGGGGGAATCATTTGATCAGTGTTGGGGCATCTATGAACCAGATGAGTGTGTATAAGCTCTTCTAACAAGATGATGTCTTCTGCTATACACACTACAAAAAAAATTTAGATTAGCGACGTTTCAAAACGTCGCTAACCTCGGTGAAAACGTCGCTAAATTAATTTAGCAACGTTTAGGGCGACGTTTTGGGAACGACGGAAAAAAACGTGTCGCTAAACGAGAAAACGTCGCAAAACGTCGCTAGGGCGACGTTAGTTGGCGACGTTATTAACATTGCTAATTAGCGACGTTATTTGCGACGTTTTAACGTTGACGCTAATTAGCGACGTAAAAGGCGACGTTACCGAATGGTCGCCATTTAGCGACACTATTGCGACGTTTTGGCGACGACGTGCTGATATAAGATTTGGTGCCACCTGTTACGACGTCAGCATCTAGCGACGCTTTTAGCGACATTTATTAACGTCGCTACTTTTTAGCGACGAATTTTAACATCCCTAAAAACGTCGCTAAGTTAAAAAAAAAGGTTCCAGAATGCAAATAGAGCTGGAGCCTGAGCCAAAATACAAAATACAGAATCCAATTCCTGAGTTCGTCGACCCCTTCAGTGGAACACTCAACACCGGCACGCACAATACATTCCAGAATATACAAAAAATATAAAGAAAAAAATACTATCCGTAACGAACAATGTCAATATATAATATCCTCAACAAACCAAATCAATATCCATAAATACGTACAAACTCAGTATCCTCAACGAAAAAACTGAATATCTCCAAATACGTACAAAATCAAAATACAAAATACAGAATCCAATCCCTGGGTTCGTCGAAAATACAAAAACAAAGATCGACACACAGTACTAATTCATATGTGTTTTAAGTGTGAGAACGGATGGCTCAGAACACAACCCAAAATTAATTCTAGCATACATTAGTGTGAATAATCTATGTTCTGTACATATGGTGTAGTATACGTCTTTATCGAATCTAGTATCTAGTATCTGAAGAATGTAACAGAATCAAGATGAACTCACATAATGTAATACTAAAATATCATCTACTACAATATAAGGTATAGTGATAGGTTGTAGTATCATCATTGTCGAGGGATGAGGGTCGGAGGACAGTCAACTTCATCTACGGCTACATAGTTACATGAGCTAGTCATCGCGAAACGTCGCTATGACGTCGCTAATAGCGACTAATTTAGCGATGTTAGTATGAACGTCGCTAAATTCTAATTATATTCCCCCACCAATTTATTTCCCTACTCTCTCACTCTCTCTCCTCCCCCCCTCCGACGCTCTCACTCTCTCCGGTGCTGTCACAGTACTAATTCATATCTATTTAAGTGTGAGAACGGATGGCTCAGAATACAACCCAAAATTCATTCTAGCATACATTAGTGTGAATCACCTATGTTATGTACATATGGTGTAGTATATGTTTTTATCAAATCTAGTATCTGAATGATATAACAGAATCAAGATGAACTCACATAATGTAATATTAAAACATCATCTACTACTATATAAGATATAGTGATAGGTTGTCGTATCATCATTGCCGAGGGATGAGGGTCGAAGGACAGTCAACTTTATCTAAGGCTGCATAGTTTCTGCCTCGCTAGTCGAATGGCTGCAGGGACTATGTCCTGATCACCATGTCGTACCATAGATTTATGCAAATGGAGCTGGAGCTGGAGCCAAAATACAGAATCCAAAATACAAAATACAGAATCCAATCCCTGGGTTCGTCGAAAATACAAAAACAAAGATTGACACACAGTACTAATTCATATGTGTTTTAAGTGTGAAAACTGATGGCTCAGAACACAACCCAAAATTCATTCTAGCATACATTAGTGTGAATCATCTATATTCTATAAATATGGTGTAGTATACGTTCTTATCGAATCTAGTATCTAGTATCTGAAGAATGTAACAGAATCAAGATGAACTCACATGATGTAATACTAAAATATCATCTACTACTATATAAGATATAGTGATAGGTTGTCGTATCATCATTGCCGAGGGATGAGGGTCGGAGGACAGTCAACTTCATCTACGGCTATATAGTTACATTAGCTAGTCGTCGCGAAACGTCGCTATGACGTTGCTAATAGCGACCAATTTAGCGACGTTAGTATGAACGTCGCTAAATTCTAATTATATTCCCCCACCAATTTATTTCCCTCCATTTTACCCTCTTACTCTCTCTCCTTCCCCCCTCCGGCGCTCTCACTCTCTCCGGCGCTCTCACGGTACTAATTCATATCTATTTAAGTCTGAGAACGGATGGCTCAGAATACAACCCAAAATTTATTCTAGCATACATTAGTGTGGCTCATTATGTTCTGTACATATGGTGTAGTATATGTTCTTATCGTATCTAGTATCTGAAGAATGTAACAGAATCAAGATGAACTCACATAATGTAATACTAAGACATCATCTACTACTATATAAGATATAGTGATAGGTTGTCATATCATTATTGCCGAGGGATGAGGGTCGGAGGACAGTCAACTTTATCTACGGCTACATAGTTTCTGCCTCGCCAGTCGAATGGCTGCAGGGACTATATCCTGATCACCATGTCGTACCGTAGATTAATACAAATGGAGCTGAAGCTGGAGCCGAAATATAGAATCCAAAATACAAAATACAGAATCCAATCCCTGGGTTCGCCGAAAATACAAAAAGAAAGATTGACACACAGTTCTAATTCAAATGTATTTTAAGTGTGAGAACGGATGGCTCAGAACACAACCTAAAATTCATTCTAGCATACATTAGTGTGAATCATTTATGTTTTGTACATATGGTGTAGTATACGTTCTTATCGAATCTAGTATCTAGTGTCTGAAGAATGTAACAGAATCAAGATGAACTCACATAATGTAATACTAAAATATCATCTACTACTATATAAGATATAGTGATAGGTTGTCGTATCATCATTGCCGAAGGATGAGGGTCGGAGGATAGTCAACTTTATCTACGGCTACATAGTTTTTGCCTCGCCAGTCGAATGGCTGCAGGGACTATGTCCTGATCACTATGTCGTAGTCCAATACAATCCAGAGATTGACACAGTACTAATTCATATATGTTGTCCAATACAAATAGTCTAATACAAAAACAACCACTACTAAAATATGCTATATTAGCGACGTTGTTTAGCGACGGAATAAAATACCGTCGCTAAATATGTAATATAGCGACTCCCTTCTATTGACATCGCAAAACGTCGTTGAATAGCGACGTTCAGCGACATTAGATAAATTACGTCGCAGAATAGCGACGTTCAGCGACATATTATTAAAATATGTCGCCATATATTAAAATGGTTGCGACGTTTAGCGACGTCGACTGTTGACGTCGCTAACTTTTTTACTTAGGGCATAGTACTATTTTTTTTTTCTCCCTCACTAGAAAATTTCATAATTTTCATTTTCCCTCGAGCTCTCGGCGACTCCCTCCCCCCCCCCCCCGGCGACTCCCTCCCCCCCCCCCGGCGTCTCCCTCCCCCCCTCCCTCCGGCGACCCCTACCCCCTCCCGTCGAGCTTCTCCTCCTTGAGCTCCTCCTCCCCCAATCCGAGCTACTCCTCCTCTCTGGTAAACCCTAACCTAACTCCTCCTCCTCCTTCTCTTCCTCCCACACACACACAGAGACACATACACACACGAACACACACACACACGGACACACGGACTCACACACACATAGACACACACGGACACACACACAGCTATTGTGTGTGTTTGAGTAGGGATGGCAACTTCCTCTGAACCCGACGGGAAACCGCATAATAGGTGGGGATTTCGAAGGCATGTTAGGCATGAACTCCTCTTTGATACCCATTAGACAATATATGTGAACTTCCCTTTATATTCAAACCGATACCAAGTCAATGCAAGAGTGTCCATGTTATGTTATAAGGTTTTCACCTAGATATCAAATTTGACTAGCATATCTAGGTAGCAATTGGTACCAGAGAGTGTTGATACCAAGTCACTGCAAGAGTGCACATGACTTGGGGCTATGTACTAGCAGACCTGTAACTAGGTGCCTGTGTGAGTAGAAGGGTCTGTAACAATTTGAGGGATAAGTAGGATTTAATTCAATCCTTTGTATAAGTGTTCACTTGTAGAAAAGTTGTCCATGGTGATGTTCCCAGTTCTAGTTAGGAACCTCATATGGGGCTCTGATACCTGGTAATGCCTAGGGATAGGTTAAGCCTCAGGATATTAGGCACTGGATTAGGCTTATGCATAATGTTTTAAAGTACATGATAGTATCTGATTTGAGATACTTGTAGCAGACAGTTAGTAAGGAGTGGTTTACAGTCATAGAGTAGATGGGTGTTTAGGTATGGGCTCGAACCAGAGTGGGTAAGTTGGTATCAGGACATCAAAGGCTTGTGTACTAAAAAATAGGCTTAGAGGGTAGGTGCTTGTACCCACTATTATGCTCGAATACATGAATACATTATTATACGGGGACGGGGAGAGTGATAAAAATTTAAACCTGATCGGGGATGGAGTACATTGTTAGATCATTAGCTAGTATTAGAGAGAGAATTATTGTAATTGTCAAGTGTAGGTAAGGATTGGGTATCTCAAGATACTAAGTTATAAGGTAAATATAGCTACACATATATGTGTGTGTGTGTGTGTGTGTGTGTGTGTGTGTGTGTGTGTGTGTGTGTGTGTGTGTGTATGTGTGTGTGTGTGTGTGTGTGTGTGTGTGTGTGTGTATAGAGTTGAGAGTAATTGATTAGTGTGTGATACTAAATGTATATGGGGATATAGATATTAGTGTGTGTATGCATTAGCTATAGGTTTGTGTAGTATTTGAGAGTGTGTAAGTGTGTGTAATATTAAGGTATATATATATAATAAGGTAACAATTATGTATGTCTATGTGAGTATAGTAGAGTGGTGTGTGAGTGTGTAGTATAGGCTTGAGTATGTGTTCAGAGGGTGTTCAGACGAGTGTCAGTCAATCTAGTATACTATTTATTTACCTCTATACCATACTAGGAGACTTATTTAGTACTAGTTGTGGTTGTAATTAGTTGATATTATATTCAAGTCTTGTCAATAATGTCTTTGACTTTGTCATGGGGTCTTAGATATCGGTTGTAGGTGACATTATATATATATGGTCTGGCGATATCGAAACAAATCTAGTGTGTCTGAATGAGATATTGGTTGTAGGTGACATTATATTCATGGGGTCTTTGACTTTGTCATGGGGTCTTAGATATCGGTTGTAGGTGACATTATATTCAATTCTTGAAAATTGATGTTAAGACAATTTTCAACTTGACCCTGGTGATATCAAAACGAATTTAGTGTGTCTGAATGAGATTGGCATCAGTAAGAATCGATAGCGTATGTGTACACGTTGGATGCACAAGAACTTATGTGCGATATAGCATGGTTATTAGTAAATGTCCGCTACTAATGTGTGTCCCATAAAAAGACATAATATACGAACTTGTACCTATTGGATAATGTGTGTCCATCTTTGCAAAATTATTTCCAAATGGATATGAATTACTACTTGCGAAATCGTTCATGGATGTACAATCGTCGTCCTGATGATATGTGTAATGTGCGGGATGAATACATAGCGGGAGTAGAGCAGTTCCTGCAGTTTGCTAAGGCGTTCCCTCAGTACATGGATGGCACCAAAATTATGTGTTTGTGTGTAAAATGTCATAATGTAAAATATTATCCAGAAGCAGAAGTGGCATATCATTTGTACTCGAGGGGTTTTACGCGTAATTACTATCAGTGGACCGCACACGGAGAACTTGTGTCTTTAGCATCAGAGCCGGAGCCTTATGTTGAGCCGTATATGCATGCGGGACCTAATTTTATTTCAGATAATCATGCATACAACGACGGGTACATGAACATGGTTTTCGACGCTGCGGGGCCTAGTTTCGTTCATGATACAGCTGAGGAGGCACCGAATATGGATGCTGCAAAGTTCATGGAGATGCTGGAGAATGCAAGGACTCCATTGTATCCTGGTTGTGAGGATCATTCACCGTTGGAGGTGGTTACAAGACTGTTGCGCATTAAGTCAGATTTTAACATGTCGCAAGAATGCTACAACCGAGTGTTGGAGTTGATTATAGAGATCTTGCCGGCGGGTGCTAAGTTACCTAAAGACTTCTATCGGTCTAAGAGGATGGTGAGATCGCTCTGGATGGGATACGAGAAAATTGATTCTTGTCGCAATGGGTGCATGTTGTACTACAAAGACAACAAGGACGCAGATGTGTGCAGATTTTGTGGTGCTGATCGCTATAAGGCAACTAGTACAGGAAGGTGTACCGGTGTAAGAAGACCGACCGATTCAATGCACTACTTGCCTTTAACGCCGTGGTTGCAAAGATTATTTATGGTGAAAGAGACCGCCGAAAATATGAGTTGGCACATGCGAGAACAGATTGAAGGAGTGTTGAATCACCCATCCGATGGAGAAACGTGGAAGTACTTTATGTATCCTGATTTTGCTTCAGATCTGCGTAATGTCAGGTTGGGCCTATCTTCTAACGATTTTACTCTTTTTGGTCTTTCGGGATTCCAGTACTCGTGTTGGCATAGGATACGAGAAAATTGATTCTTGTCGCAATGGGTGCATGTTGTACTACAAAGACAACAAGGACGCAGATGTGTGCAGATTTTGTGGTGCTGATCGCTATAAGACAACTAGTACAGGAAGGTGTACCGGTGTAAGAAGACCGACCGATTCAATGCACTACTTGCCTTTAACGCCGTGGTTGCAAAGATTATTTATGGTGAAAGAGACGGCCGAAAATATGAGTTGGCACATGCGAGAATAGATTGAAGGAGTGTTGAATCACCCATCCGATGGAGAAACGTGGAAGCACTTTATGTATCCTGATTTTGCTTCAGATCTGCGTAATGTCAGGTTGGGCCTATCTTCTAACGATTTTACTCTTTTTGGTCTTTCGGGATTCCAGTACTCGTGTTGGCCTGTGATTGTCACTCCGTATAACCTACCGCCTTGGATGTACATGAAGACTCAGTACATATTTCTAACCGTTATAATTCCTGTTCCGAACAATCCCAATAGGAACATTAATGTGTACTTACAGCCTTTGATAGATGAGTTGAATCAATTATGGAAAGTAGGCGCTAACACGTACGATGTTTCCAGGAAGCAGAATTTTCAGATGAAGGCAACCCTTATGTGGACCATCAACGACTTTCCGGCCTATGGAATGTTATCTGGATGGAGCACTCATGGCCACCTTTCATGTCCGTATTGCATGGACCGTACTAAGGCTTTCCGCTTGAAACACCGAAAAAAATCGTGCTTCTTTGATTGTCATCGACAATTTTTGCCAAAAGATCATCCGTTCAGAAGGAACAGGAATGTATTCCGTGCCGGCGTTGTAGAGAAGGGTGATCCACCGCCAAGGTGGTACGGAGCCACGATATGAGAGGAAGTTAGAGATTTTTCAAGTGCTATCGAAGATCCTACAACTGGGTACAAGTGCGATGGATTTGGTAGAGATCATAACTGGACAAAGAGGAGCATATTCTGGGATCTGCCATATTGGAGTACCAATCTGATAAGACATAATCTTGATGTCATGCATATTGAGAAGTATGTGTTTGATAACATAATTAATACTATGATGGACGTAAAGGAAAAAATGAAAGACAATCCCAAGGCCAGGTTGGACTTAAAAGAAATATGCAAACGCCCTGCGTTGTATTTGATAGAGGAGAATGGAAAATAGTTCCCGCTGAAGTCAATTTTCTCACTGGACAAGGAGGATAAAGTGAGACTTTGTCGGTGGATCCAGGGCCTAAAATTTCCAGACGGATATATGTCAAATATGAGAAGATGTGTCGATCCGAAGGAAAACAAATTGACGGGTATGAAGAGCCATGATTGCCACGTATTCATGGAGAGGTTAATTCCGATTGCATTTCAAAAATTCTTACCGCATGCAGTTTGAAATCCATTAACGGAGCTTAGCATATTCTTCAGGGATCTTTGTTCTAAGAAATTGCTCCTTGATCGTCTAGAAAAGCAAGAGAAGGACATTGCGGTAACACTATGCAAGCTAGAGAGGGTGTTTCCTCCTAGATTCTTCGACTCTATGGAGCATTTGTCGATTCATCTATCCTATGAGGCACGTGTTGGTGGACCCGTCGAATATCGATGGATGTACCCGTTCGAGCGATATTTGAATCACCTAAAAAGAAAGGTAAAAAATAAGGCACGGGTCGAGGGTTCTATTTGTGAAGCCTATGTTCTCGAGGAGATTACAAACTTTTGTTTGATGTATTTCAAGCCCAACTAATAGAATGAGAGCTTCCGAAAATGACGATGGAGATCATGAATGTAATGATACAATACTGAAGGTATTCAATGCCCCAGGAAAGCCATCGGGTAAAATAAAGAAGAGATATCTGAACGATGATAAGCTAAGGGCTGCTCAGATGTATGTATTACTCAACTGTGACGATAATAAAGTAGAGAAGCTAGAGGATTAAGTAATTAATACGTCTATATTATTTTAATAGTGTTGATTATTATACTATTACATTAATTGAACGATGTTATTTTCAGCATATTTAATGATGATGTGAGGTCAGGTAGGCCACACATAACAGAAGAAAAACTAAAACAAGAAATGAGGCATTATTTTCCATCATGGTTGAGTGCATATGTAAGACTTGAGAACTCTGTAATTACCTTTCTGTATATGCACTTGAGAATGAGCTTAATTTGTTTTTTCGTGGTATTTAGGTCGATCATCCATACGTAAGACTTGAGAATGAGTCTATTAGAACGCTAGCCAAGGGAATTTATGCTGCAAAAATATGGCCAAGCTACTGTGTTAATAGGTTTAGGTTCAAGTCAACAACTTGCCCGATCAGAGACAACTTTGTGGATCTCGATTCCACCAAAAACAGCTATTTATGTATCAGATCTTCGAACTACAAAGATGTTGATGGGGCAACAATTTCTATGGCATCCTACGGGAGATTGTGGAGCTGACATATAGTTATGGAATAGAGCCTGCTAAGATTGTGTTATTTAGGTGTGATTGGTTCGATCCGATTGAAGGTCAAGGTTGGAAAGTAGACAAGCACGGCCTTGTGGATATAAACTATCGACGTCGATATCAAGCCTGTGAACCATTTGTCCTATCAAGTCAGGCTCAGCTCGTGTACTTCACAAGTTATCCTAAACGGGGAACAACAAGGTCGGACTGGTGGACAGTATACAAGACCAAAGATAGAAATACCTTTGAGGTTGACGATATAGCTTATCAGGAGGAGGAAGATACGGAGGATATTATATTAGGCAGTCCCGTCTACTTCGGGCTGGAGATGCAGATTTCGTACCCTCATCCTCATCTCCGAGTACGCCAGTGTACCGTTCTGTTCCCGATCCATTACCGAGACAGGGCATTTCCAGCAGGTTGGTGACTCCTCCTACGTCGTCCAGCATTCCTGCGAGAGCTGGAGCAGATACGTCCTTCCGGTCCATCGATGGTGCCGACTCCAGACGTTGTACTGCCTCCTACTGCCCCTACGGTACAGTTCACACAGGGACAGTATGAGTACATGCTATCCCAGATATGCGGCAGGGGTCCTCAGTGATCTAGTAGATTTTTTATCATCTTTGTATGTATTAGCCCTATGGGCCTATTGGCCGTTCTGTACACTGATTTTTATTCTTATTTGCCCTCCATTGTGGACATGTATGCTTGTTGGATATTTACTTTGTGATATTTACTTTGTTGGTATTTTCATTGTGATATTTACTTTGTGATATTTACTTTGTGATATCTGCGACGGGGATGACAAATATACCTACGCTGGGTTATAAGCGATGATCTGATATACAAAGGAGGTGCTGCCCAATTTTATAAAAAATATGTTTGGTATTTTTGTGATGATGTGTGTCTGTGTAAACACAGACACACAGCATAACAAAAAAACTAAACATATTTTTTTTAAAAAATTTATAATATCTACGACATATAGCGACGTTCTGCGACGTATAGCGACGTAAACAGACGTCGCTAATTAGCGCCGTCACATCGCTATCCGTCGTAGTCCGTTGCTCAGTAGCTGACGTGGCATAGAGTTAACGTCGCTAATTTGGTCGCCATACGTCGCTAAACTACTGACGTGGCATGCATGCCATGTCAGCACATAAAAAGGTCCGACGTCGCTACGTAGTCGCACAATGTCGCTAATTTGGCGACGTTCCTATTCGTCGCCCTCCGTCGCCAAATTTGCGACGACCCAGCAACATTGTGGTGACGTCATAAACATCGACGTAGGGCGATAAATTTGTCATTTGCGACTAGCTTTTTTGCGACCTTTATTTTTCGTCGCTAAATTCGTCGCTAATTACCTTTACTGACGTATTTTCCTTAATTAGCGACGTATCTGGACGTCGCTAATTTGGCTTATTTTAGTAGTGAACCCAATACAAATAGTCCAATACAAATAAGTACTAATAGCTAATGAGAACCACGCAGCTCACGCAAACGCTCAGTGATACGATCACGTAACCACCTCGAATAAGTGGGATCGACGGCGGCAGGAGAGATGTAGTCCCTTACAAGTGCTGCATAAATAGAACTCCCGGTCTCACTAGCTACCGGTGCCACTTCCTCCTTAACAGTAGGAGGAGCTACCTCAGCATTCACTGTTTCCCTCAAAAGACGTACTGCTCCTCGGGTCATGGGTGCCATCTGGTAAGATCGATATTCACAAATAATATAATTGTAACATAAGCAAGCTAACTAAAGGAACCATCATGTAATTTGAGTACATTTTTGAAAGCAGATAAAGTACAGAAAATTTAATTTTTTGCTAAGTGTGAGAACAGATGGCTCAGAACACAACCCAAAATTCATTCTAGCATACATTAGTGCGAATCATCTATGTTCTGTACATATGGTGTAGTATATGTTCTTATCGTATCTAGTATCTGAAGAATATAACAGAATCAAGATCAACTCACATAATGTAATACTAAGACATCATCTACTACTATATAAGATATAGTGATAGGTCGTCATATCATCATTGCCGAGGGATGAGGGTCGAAGGAATGTCAACTTTATCTACGGCTACATAGTTTCTGCCTCGCCAGTCGAATGGCTGCAGGGACTATGTCCTTATCACCATGTCGTACCATAGTTTCTGTCTCGCTAGTCGAATGGCTGCAGGTACTATGTGTCCCGATCACCATGTTACCAATTAACCAACCAACAAAACTACTTGTTACAAATATCGGCACTATCGGTAAGTTCGAATCGGAGTATCACATTTTTCGGTGTCGAAAAATAAATAATTATTACAAAATTATCAGATTTTTTGGCACTAGTGGTGCCCCTGACCAAGCCCCCATACACCACCCCTAACCCGTACCCTAACCCTCCCCTCCCTCCTACCCTCCTCCGCCAGCCGCCCCCACCCCCCCTGCTCCGCTCCCCCAGCCGTCCACACATACCCACCCTTAACCCGAACCCTACCCCTAGCCCCCCTCCCCCAGCCGCCCTCATCCCCCCTGCCCCACCCCCCCAGCCACCCCCCCCACTCACCCCCGAACCAACCGCATCCCCCTGCCCCTCCCTCCGAGCCACGTGCACCCCCCCCAACCACCAACAACCAAAACAGTCGAAGAGAGAGAGAGGGAGGGGAAGAGTACCACGTACCGGAGAGGGAGGAGAGTCGTCGGAGAGAGTGAGAGTCGCCGGATAGAGTGAGAGTACTGGGGAGAGTGAGAGCGCCGGAGAGGTGTGAGGAGAGAGAGTGAGAGAGTAAAATGGAAGGAAATGAACCCGAACCCTAACCCTAGCTTCCCTCCCCCAGCCGCCCTCGTCCCCCCTGCCCCACCTCCCCAGCCACCCCCCACTTACCCCACAACCACCCGCATCCCCCCTGCACCTCCCCCCGAGCCACCCGCACCCCCCAACCACCAACAACCAAAACAGCCGGAGAGAGAGAGAGAGAGGGAGGGGGAGAGTCACGTACCGGAGAGGGAGGAGAGTCGCCGGAGAGAGTGAGAGTCGCCGGAGAGAGTGAGAGCGTCGGAGAGAGTAAGAGCGCCGGAAGGGGGAGGAGAGAGAGTGAGAGAGTAAAATGGGAGGAAATGAATCGGTGGGAGGGGATATAATTAGAATTTAGCGACGCTATCACTACCGTTGCTAATAGTCGCTATTAGCGACGTCAAAGCGACGTTTCGCGATGACTTGATCATGTGATTAATATACATCGTTGTTACGTCGCTTAGGTCGTCACTAGTGGCGACTATTAGCTATGTTTAGACAAAACGTCGCTAATGTACACAATTTAGCGACGTTAATCGAACGTCGCTAAATATATGTTGCCAATTGAGCAGATTTAATAGTGACATGACATAATGTTTGGGACATTATAATTTGATTGTACCCGTGAGATTGTAAGTCAAGACGGCACATCCTGTTGTAAGTCAATGTGACAAGTTCATTGTAAGCCAAGTCGGCGAGTTCATTGTAAGACTAAATGACAAGTATTTGTCCATCAAGAGCCCATTTCAAAACGGTTGGGAACTTTGTATTCTGCAGCAAGCCTTATTCTTCAATGCAAATATCAATAAAGAGGCATATTTCTACATATCTTACTGTGATTTTAAGTTATCTGCTTAGTTTCGCTGCAATCTCATTGTTCTTTGAGAAATACCGGTAACTGTAATGGTTCTGCCTTGTATTAGTACAATCTAGACTTGTACGGCATCACGCCCATTGGCTAGTTTTCAATTCTCAGAAATTAAGGTGTAACATCGCACAACAGCTGCGGATGGCATCTACGCGGGGCTTCTACGCATGTGGCATGCTTGCGAGACATTTATTCAGTTGCTCCAGTAGTGTAACCACCCATTTATTGAGTGGTATAGTAGTAACCTCCCACTCAATGGATCGTTAACTCTGAATTTATTGCCCATCATAGGTAGTGGCTGCTAAGGGGACCGGCTCTCCTATGTATACTTTGTGTTCTTCTCTTGTGAGCTAGAGAGATAGAGATATATGTTGTGAGAGTGAGAAGCCTTATCAGTAGAAGAGGAGGAATGAGGTGTTATACCTGTGTGGATTTTAATACATTCCAGAGTGGCAAAATGAGCGTTCCAGAAGTTCTTACTTCAAAATTTGTTGGTTTCTTGGAGCCGATAGACGAAAAAAAGGCCGAATCTTGCATTTTGCAACAGTGATTTTGATCACTCCAATGAGTTGTCAACTTCAATGTTTGTTTTCCTCATTCTCTTTGTGTCTTGTGACAAGGATTGTATTGTTGCATTTAGTTCAAGTTTCTATTTTAGAATTTCATGTTGCAAGTCGATTGTAATTTTCTCTTCTTCAAAGTTGTTGTAATTTTTGGATTTTCTACGTACATTATACATTCTTTGTAACTTTGGTAATAACAAGTTTTTTCCTCTCTTTTTCCCCTTCCATATGGGAAGTTGGAATTGCAAACAATGGAACATAGGCATGTGATGTAAACTCCCTTCCTGAAAATTTGTTTATTTATTTACAAACCAATTAATTTAAATATGTTTTCCAATACCTTCATTATCAATTGATTTAGAAAGCTTATACGTATACGAGTTGGACTGAAGTCTATTTGGATATGTAGTTGTCGTTGCCATGTGGCCTGGTCCCGCGTATTTTAGGACCGATGCGTGACATGTGAGCTAGTAGATCCTGGAGTTATCTTGTGCACTATAAAAAGTATCCTTTTGGATACCTTTTGTGAAACCCAAAATTTTAGAATTTATTTAATTATTGATTTGTAGTGTAAATTTTAGTTTATTAATAATAATATTATTATTATTATCATTATTATTATTATTATTATTATTATTATATAATATTATTATTATTATGGGTTCGAAATTATTTTCAAAATAAATAGCTGGGATTTTTGCTTGCGAGACCCGAGCCTGGACCAGACCCAACCCGACGTCGAACCCGATCCCCATTTTTTAACCCAACTTTGTTTTCCTTAATATATATATATATATATATATATATATATATATATATATATATATATATATATATATATATATAAACTGTTGGGCCTGGTCACCCACGACCAGGCCACCCCCTACCCATTCTTTCCCTTATTTTCTCCCCGACAACCACTCTCCCCCACATATTCTTTCCACAACTCCACTTATAACACCACCACCCCCATCACTCAGGAGCACAAACCAATACCAGCACCTCCACTCTCTTTCTCAAGCTCCCTCTCCTTATAAACAAACCCACAACTCCCTACTCCACTTTTTAGCACACACCACCAACCACCACCACCTTTCTCACTCTCCCTCACTCCTCCTCCTTTCACCTGAGCTTCCTGAGCTCCCGCTCCCCGGCGCCCGACCCCGCGTGGCTCCCCGGCTGGCCCCCTCTGTGCACGCCAGCCTGATCCGAGTGGCCCCTGCCCGCCGCTGCTGTCCCCGTCTGCTCGACACCGTTCCGTTGTGTCGTTCCGTGCTCTGTGGGTTCCCGTTTTCGTTTCGAGTCCGAGGCTACTCTTCGGATTCCGTCGTTTGGGTAATTTCTGTGTAATCACAGTAGTTCGTCCCTCCCGTAATTATCTGTGATGATTTTTGGTCCCCGATCCCGTTCCGGGATTCGAATTTGTGATTACGACTTTTGGTTTCGGAATTTCCGAACTTCCTTTCGGAGAAGTTCTGTAATTTTGGTTATGCCTTGGTTTCTCAGAATTTCCGAGTTAACTCCAGAAAAGTTTCTGTGACTTTTGATGTCTGTTTAGTTTCGAATTTTTCCGAAAACTATTATTCTGGTTCTGTGGGTTTGATTGTTGGTTTCGGAAATTCGAAGCCACGTTAAGCTCCTGTGAAGTTTGGTTGTGTGATTTTCGGGATTTTTCTTATATATCTTTGACTGGTAAATATTAAGGTTCTATTGGGTTTTCGGAAAATTCCGGAAAAGTTTTGGGTTTTTCGAATAATATTTCGAAAAGAATTCTGTGGGTTGGTTTCAATATTATTATATGGTTTTTATGGTTTGTGATGATTTTGTTGGAGTGGCTTAGCATTTTTCCAGTATTGGGTTGTCCCGAATATAGAGGAAATGCTGCCCAAATTTTTTATAAAATTTTAGAAATGAATTTCAAATCAGTTTCAAAAAATATTTTATTTAATTGGATTTTTGGGCGACGACCATACAGTCAATGGGCCCGAGCTAAGTGCAAACGAAACCGGTTTTGCCCGGATGTTGAGGTATTAGCTATTTATGACGATTGGACCAATATCTGAGACTCGTAAATAAATTTAATTTAATTTAAATAATTATTTTATTTTGTAATTAAATTGTGGGATAATTTTAAGAGACTAACAAATATTTTCTCTTATTTTAGTTCATATAAATGGTCTGTAAGGGCATAAGCCCATCTATTTCTACTATGTGTAAAAGTTGTAATAACTTAGTATTTTATTTGTTTCTCTGTTTTTGTAGATACGTAATATAGAATAATAATGATTTATATTTTTAATGTTTAATCACATTAGAATTTTAAGTTGTAATAATTAAATAGAAATTCACGTATTTCTTATTTAAAAAGGAAAACTTAGTTTTATACGTATAAATACGAAATTACTAAGTTTTGTCAATAAACCGATAAAAACAAAGTTTTCCGAAATTAAATGTTAAGTGATCTTTCCTTCATAATTAAGTACAACTCACTAGTTAATCGCGATTTGTTGTGATAGCGTAATCAAAGATTAAAATTGATTAGGACAAAACTTAGAGATTGCAACTAGCATAGTTAGCATGGTAACTCTGGAATCTGAGACAAACTTCTCGAATGTAGGATTTCGAGGACGAGTCTAATTTCCATCTCGAAGTCTTCAACCTTTCAAATCCAGTCGAGCCAAGGCAAGTACATTTTGTGTTAGTTTACAATTATTTAATAATCGTTTTATTGCAAGTTTAAACCACGATGCAATACGGAACTCTCTCTAAGAGCACTGACTGATTGACTGTTGGGTACTGGGGGAGTAGTGTAATAAGTATGACCACATCCAAAGTAATAATTTAGATCTGTATTAGCTTACCCCTCATACACACGGGGATAAGCCATATCATTCACTGTACAACCCAAGCCGGTCATATTCATTGCCTATTCACATCACAATGTTTCAACTGCTGGAGAACTGTTTATTTCAAATTGTTTAAAAGTGCATAACTCTATTATTATTTTAATTGTTTGATTATCATGAATTGTACTTTGCTCTCTCCTGATTGGAGATAACATTTTTAGGGGATTTTGAGGATGCTGAGCTGTTATACAACAGTTATTATGACCCGGTTCTGAACCCTGTGGTGTTGCCAGAGTCCCCATTGGAGGACGCAGGACCTGAGGCCGACGAGCCGAACGTCTAGCCAGATTTTCTGTTTCTAGTTTGTTGCTTTGAAATTTTGTTATTTGAATTCTGCATTTAATTCAGTTCTTTTGCATTCCAGCTGTATTTATTTTAAAGTTGAATAAAGTTTTAAATTCCTGAATATTCAGTTGTGACAAATGTATATAGATGTTGTTGTGAATACCTGCTAATAGTTCAGCTTACTGCCGCCGTCTCAACAACGGTGCATGCTGGGCATGATCCAATTCGACCCAATTATTTGGGATCGCGTCGTGACATGTTTTTAGTGGTGGCCCATGCAGGTCGAGAAACAACAACTTAGGAAAACATACCTAGAAACAATTAGAACACTAGAACATTGAATTGTCACAACATAGGTCCGAATTATATATATAAATATTTTTGTTTGATTATAGACTGGTAGGATACCTTGTTTATGTTTGCATCCTAAACCTTCCAGAGTATGGCCAAAGGAAAGACCACTCGTTCCGGCCCTGCTGGCGAAGAGGTCCATCATCGGTCATACTTGGACCCATACCCATATTTGAGACTATAACTGCCCTATTACTATCTCAGGCCACAAATTCTTAACACCCTTGCTTGTGATGCCCTTGTCCAACTATGATGTAGTCCTAGGGATGGACTGGTTAAGTGAGTAGCATGCACTGATAGATTGTCATAGAGGATGTGTAATCTTCAGCCCACCAGGAGAACCGGAGTTTGAAATCTCTCGAGCTCCGGAAGACATGAAGAGTGTTACCTACTCCTCTATCACCGAAGAACCCGGGCCTCCTCACCCTATCATAACGGAATTCATGGACGTCTTTCCAGATAATCTTTCAGGATTGCCGCCAGATCGAGGTGTGGAATTCACCATCGACCTAGTACCCGGCTCTTCTCCTATTTCTCGGAGATGCTACAGAGTCAACCCCAAGGAGGCAAAGGAGATGAAGGACCAGATTAACGAACTGAAGGCATAAGGATTTATCAGAGATGGGGCTTCACCCTGGGGAGCACCAGTTTTATTCGTGCCCAAGAAGGATGGAACCATACGGATGTGCATTAATTACCGGGCGCTGAACAACATCACCATCAAGAACAAGTACCCTCTGCCCCGGATCGACGACCTGTTTGATCAACAGTGGAGCCAAGGTATTTTCGAAGATAGATCTCAGATCAGGCTACCACCAAATCAAGGTCAGGAAGGAGGATATTCCCAAGACGGCGTTCAACACCAAGTATGGGCAATTTGAATTCTTGGTCATGCCGTTTGGACTGACAAATGCTCATGCGGTATTCATGAACCTTATGAACAAGGTCTTCCATGAATACCTGGATCAGTTTGTTGTTGTCTTCATCGATGACATACTGATCTACTCGAAGACTGAAGAAGAGCATGAAGAGCACCTGAGGAAAGTTCTGAGCACATTGAGGAAGGAGAAGCTCTATGGTAAGCTATCTAAATGCGAATTCTTTTTAGACAAAGTGGAATTTCTGGGCCATGTTGTCACAGGAAAAGGAATTTCGGTGGATCCAAGGAAGATAGCTGCTATTGAGAAGTGGACAGCACCAAGCTCGGTTGCAGAAATCAGAAGTTTTTTGGGTTTAACTGGCTACTACCGGAAGTTTGTGAAGGATTTTTCCAAGATTGCTGAACCAATGACGAAGCTTACCAGGAAGAACGAAGAATTAATTTGGTTTGAAGCTTGCCAGTCAGCTTTTGAGGAACTGAAGAAGAGGCTTACTACGGCGCCGATACTTCCGCTACCCGCAGGTACCGGCGGTTTCTCAATTTATAGTGATGCTTCCGGTAAGGGATTGGGCTGCATTCTTCAACAACACGGGAAAGTAATTGCTTACGCATCTAGGCAATTACGGACTCATGAGAAGAACTATCCCACACATGATTTGGAGCTTGCAGCGGTGATATTTGCATTGAAGCTATGGAAGCACTATCTTTATGGAGAGAGAGTGAAAATATTTACAGACCACAAAAGTCTTAAATATGTTTTCACTCAGAAGGAGCTGAACATGCGACAGAGACGATGGCTGGAGCTGATGAAGGATTTCGACATCAACCTGCAGTATCATCCGGGTAAGACTAATATTGTTGCAGATGTACTTAGTCGATACCCGATGACAATGTTCTTGACCAAGGAGCGTCATCTGCTGGAGGACATGAAAAAGCTTGGACTGAAAATTATACTGCCTGAAGAAGAGATGAAGAAACTGGAAAGAGAAGCCATTGTACCAGGAGCTGGTTCAACAATGATGCAGTTGCAAGTGCGTTCAAGTCTAATGGACAGAGTCAAGGAGGCACAATTCCAAGACGAGACGCTTTGCAAACTCAGAGACCAAGTGCTGGCAGGAACACTTGTAGGATTCTCAATCGCCAGCAATGGAGCACTAAAGAATGGTACGAGGCTTTGCGTACCAACTGGCGAACTGAGGAACGAGCTGATACAAAAAGCGCACCAGTCGCAGTATTCCATACATCCTGGAGCCAACAAAATATACCGGGATATGCGTACTATAGTATGGTGGTACGGAATGAAGAAGGATGTATCCAGGTATGTGGCGAGATGTTTAATTTGTCAACAAGTAAAAGCTAGCAGACAGAGACAAGCAGGACTATTGCAGCCGCTTGACATCCCGGAGTGGAAATGGGAGCACATAACGATGGATTTTGTGTCGGGACTGCCTCGATCTCAAGGAGAGAAGGATGCCATTTGGGTTATCGTGGACCGACTGACGAAGTTAGCTCACTTTATTCCCTTCAAGGTTGGTCTATCCACCGAGAAGTTGGCAGAACTGTACATGCGACATATCTACCGGATTCATGGAGTTTCGGTAAGTATTGTGTCTGACAGAGATACTAGATTTACCTCTCACTTTTGGAAGAGCTTGCATGACAGTTTGGGAACACAACTGAAGTTCAGCACCGCCTACCATCCCCAAACTGACGGACAATCGGAGAGAACAATCCAGACGCTAGAAGACATGCTGAGATCCTGCGTCTTGGAATTTGGAGGGTATTAGGAAGACCATTTGCACTTGGTAGAATTCTCCTACAACAACAGCTACCAAGCTAGCATCGGTATGACACCGTTCGAGGCACTCTATGGACGTCGTTGTCGCACTCCACTTGCTTGGGATGACGTCGGAGAACGAGTATTGCTTGGACCTGAGATGGTGACCGATGCGGCAGAGAAGGTAAGAATGATCAGAGACAAGCTCAGGATTGCCCAGGACAGACAAAAGTATTGGGCCGATAGCAGCCGACGGTCTTTGGAGTTTGAAGAAGGTGACAGTGTGTTTGTGAAGATCTCTCCTACCAGAGGAACCATCCGTTTCGGCAGAGTAGGAAAGTTAAGCCCCAGGTATATTGGTCCTTTTGAAGTACTTAACAGGATTGGATAGTGGCTTATCGGGTGGCTCTACCCCCAAGTCTCGAAGGCGTCCACAACGTCTTCCACATTTCGCAGCTGAGACGCTACATCCCGGACCCGAGCCACATCTTGGACCTTTCAGAGCTAGAGATTGGACCCAGCCTCACAGTGCTAGAGAAGCCAGTGACGATTTTAGACAGAGGTGAGAAGAAAACCAGGAACCCTGTGCCGCCTCATAAACTTCTATTTCTTGTAAACATTATCTTTTGTCCTAATATTTTGACTGATGCTGCTAAGTTAGCCTACTTTTGTGAGCTTATTTCTTTATCGAGCTTGATCATGACAGTATTTTATTGGGTGCACTCACTAATATATTGTCTAATCAGAACCGGTGCATAATGGTCTGATCAACCACGTGTACCTTGGTTCGTATATATATATATTCTTGTTCTGCGTGGATGGTGACATAGTTAAAACTTGTTCCTAAATGTCTCATCCACGACTGCCTTGACAATTCTTATTGTCGGACCTGAGTTACGGGCGTAGTACCCGTACCTGTTTGATTTGAGTTTACTCCTAACCCTGCCTTTAATTTCGAGGACGAAATTTTCTAAGGAGGAAAGATTGTGAAACCCAGAATTTTAGAATTTATTTAATTGTTGATTTGTAGTATAAATTTTAGTTTATTAATAATAATAATATTATTATTATCATTATTATTATTATTATTATATAATATTATTACTATTATGGGTTCGAAATTATTTTCAAAATAAATAGCTGGGATTTTTGCTTGCGAGACCCGAGCCTGGACCAGACCCAACCCGACGTCGAACCCGATCCCCATTTTTAACCCAACTTTGTTTTCCTTATAAAATATATATTTATATATATATATATATATATATATATATAAACTGTTGGGCCTGGTCACCCACGACCAGGCCACCCCTACCCATTCTTCCCCTTATTTTCTCCCCAACAACCACTCTCCCACACATATTCTTTCCACAACTCTACTTATAACACCACCACCCCCATCACTCACGAGCACAAACCAACACCAGCACCTCCACTCTTTTTCTCAAGCTCCCTCTCCTTATAAACAAACCCACAACTCCCCACTCCTCTTTTTAGCACACACCACCAACCACACCACCTTTCCCACTCTCCCTCACTCCTCCTCCTTTCACCCGAGCTCCCCGGCGCCCGACCCCGCGTGGCTCCCCGGCCGGCCCCCTCTGTGCGCGCCAGCCCGATCCGAGTGGCCCCTGCCCGCCGCTGCTGTCCCCGTCTGCTCGATACCGTTCCGCTGTGTCGTTCCATGCTCCGTGGGTTCCCGTTTTCGTTTCGAGTCCGAGGCTACTCTTCGAATTCCGTCGTTTGGGTAATTTCTGTGTAATCACAGTAGTTCGTCCCTCCCGTAATTGTCTGTGATGATTTTTGGTCCCCGATCCCGTTTCGGGATTCGGATTTGTGATTACGACTTTTGGTTTCGGAATTTCCGAACTTCCTTTCGGAGAAGTTCTGTAATTTTGGTTATGCCTTGGTTTCTCAGAATTTTCGAGTTAACTCTGGAAAAGTTTCTCTGACTTTTGATGTTTGTTTAGTTTCGGATTTTTCCGAAAACTATTATTCTGGTTCTGTGGGTTTGATTGTTGGTTTCGGAAATTCGAAGCCACGTTAAGCTCCTGTGAAGTTTGGTTGTGTGATTTTCGGGATTTTTCTTATATATCTTTGACTGGTAAATATTAAGGTTCTATTGGGTTTTCGGAAAATTCCGGAAAAGTTTTGGGTTTTCCGAATAATATTTCGGAAAGAATTCTGTGGGTTGGTTTCAATATTATTATGTTGTTTTTATGGTTTGGGATGATTTTGTTGGAGTGGCTTAGCATTTTTCCAGTATTGGGTTGTCCCGAATATAGAGGAAATGCTGCCCAAATTTTTTATAAAATTTTAGAAATGAATTTCAAATCAGTTTCGGAAAATATTTTATTTAATTGGATTTTTGAGCGACGACCATACAGTCAATGGGCCCGAGCTAAGTGCAAACGAAACCGGTTTTGCCCGGACGTTGAGACATTAGCTATTTATGACGATTGGACCATTATCTGAGACTCGTAAATAAATTTAATTTAATTTAAATAATTATTTTACTTTGTAATTAAATTGTAGGATAATTTTAAGAGACTAACAAATATTTTCTCTTATTTTAGTTCATATAAATGGTCTGTAAGGGCATAAGCCCATTTATTTCTGCTATGTGTAAAAGTTGTAATAACGTAGTATTTTATTTGTTTCTCTTTTTTCGTAGATACGTAATATAGAATAATAATGATTTATATTTTTAAGGTTTAATCACATTAGAATTTTAAGTTGTAATAATTAAATAGAAATTCACGTATTTCTCATTTAAAAAGGAAAACTTAGTTTTATACGTATAAATACGAAATTACTAAGTTTTGCCAATAAATTGATAAAAACAAAGTTTTTCGAAATTAAATGTAAAGTGATCTTTCCTTCATAATTAAGTACAACTCACTAGTTAATCGTGATTTGTTGTGATAGCGTAATTAAAGATTAAAATTGATTAGGACAAAACTTAGAGATTGCAACTAGCATAGTTAGTATGGTAACTCTGGAATCTGAGACAAACTTCTCGAATGTAGGATTTCGAGGACGAGTCTAATTTCCATCTCGAAGTCTTCAACCTTTCAAATCCAGTCGAGCCAAGGCAAGTACATTTTGTGTTAGTTTACAATTATTTAATAATTATTTTATTGCAAGTTTAAACCACGATGCAACACGGAACTCTCTCTAAGAGCTCTGACTGATTGACTGTTGGGTACTGGGGGAGTAGTGTAATGAGTATGACCACATCCAAAGTAATAATTTAGAACTGTATTAGCTTACCCCTCATACACACGGGGATAAGCCATATCATTCACTGTACAACCCAAGCCGGTCATATTCATTGCCTATTCACATCACAATGTTTCAACTGCTGGAGAACTGTTTATTTCAAATTGTTTAAAAGTGCATAACTCTATTATTATTTTAATTGTTTGATTATCATGAATTGTACTTTGCTCCCTCCTGATTGGAGATAATATTTTTAGAGGATTTTGAGGATGCTGAGCTGTTATACAACAATTATTATGACCCGATTCTGTACTCTGTGGTGTTGCCGGAGTCCCCATTGAAGGATGCAGGACCTGAGGCCGACGAGCCGAACGCTTAGCTAGATTTTCTGTTTCCAGTTTGTTGCTTTGAAATTTTGTTATTTGAATTCTGCATTTAATTCAGTTCTTTTGCATTCCAGCTGTATTTATTTTAAAGTTGAATAAAGTTTTAAATTTCCGAATATTCAGTTGTGACAAATGTATATAGATGTTGTTGTGAATACCTGCTAATAGAACAGCTTACTGCCGCCGTCTCAACAACGGTGCGTGCTGGACATGATCCGGTTCGACCCAATTATTTGGGATCGAGTCGTGACACCTTTGCCTATAGAATAGTTGGTTATGACAACAATGTAAGGTTTCATTATGGTTGGTTCTGTATAGAATAAACAATAATAAAGACGGAGATACAAATTGTTAGTAAGTGTACTCAATTAAGTTTTGAATGAAATAGTTGAGGAACATGTTCACTTGTTCGAGTAAAGTTTAGGAACATGCGTACCATGTTCCCTTGTCAGAACATATTTGAGGAACATGATTGAGGAATATGTTCACTTGTCTAAAATGGTTAAGGAACATGAAATTTTTGAGGAAGATATTTATATTGTTAGTAAGTTAGTAAGTGTACTCAATTGATGTCCACCTATTTAAATACTAGGTAGGTGGATGTTAATTGTGGTGGGGCTCATGAATAGAATGGATTTTGGTTTCATTCAATTTTATGTGAGCTTATGAATCATGTTACAGACGTTGTTATATACATATTCCCCTCCATATGCCTATAAATATGTGTTATTTTAGATCAAAGAATGATATAAGAAGAGAAGAACATGGTTACTACTACCATGCATGCATGCATCATCATGTTTTCTTTACTGTAGCTTAATTTGATTCATATATAGCTTCAAAGTTTCTTCATTTTGTCATGTTTTGCTCAGAAAACCTCTCTGTTTAATTTCCTTGCTACCTCTGCAATTTATTTCTTTGAAATTTGGGTTTATTTTTAGTTCATTCATTTATTATTCTAATTATTTCTTATATGTTATCTATTAGTTCTCATCTTAGATATAGTAGTGTTTAAGATCTCAGATTCTAGTCATTAATTACTTGTCGATCGAGCTTGCTCTCAATTAATATAATATACTTGGAATCGTCTTTCATCTGATACCGTAAACAAAATGTTCTAAGAAATTCATTCCATTATAAAAAAAAGTCTAAATTTCATCATTTCATCCAAAATTATGAAATATTAGGGTTGAAGTCTTATAAGCATTTGAGAGGACAAAGATCACTTTGATATAGTATATAGAGATGTACGTATATATTTATGGGTGTCATTATAGTATTTTAATTCTAACATTAATTCTATTTATTAACATTGTGCAGAGAAAGTGATTATGAAGGGGTGGTTGGTCTTGGCAACAATATGGGTTTGATGAGCTGTCATTGTTGGACATGTATCTTGGGTATGTTCGTCGTCGTTACCATTAGAGGTAGAAGTGGACACAATAATCTCTCTTATGACAAAGTGGAGTTTTATGTCATGGATTGTACCAAGAAAACCTATAAAGCTTTCATAGAGTCCCTACGAACACACTTAAGTAGTAGAACTAATGAGTATAATATTCTATTGATGCATGCTCCATCCGATTTCCAAGAGTTGCTCTTAGTGAAATATTTTATTACGACAATGAGCCGATCACGTTAGTGGTGAATCTTACCAATGCATACGTGATAGCTTATCAAGGTCAAAGTTGTTACTACTTGTTTGTTAATACTCCTGAGAATCCTCAACTGTATGCTAGCAACCCACCCAAGCTTTCTTTTGAAGGCAACTATACAGAACTTCCACGAGTTGTAAGAGAAAATTGAGAAAAATTTGATTTGGGAATCACTGAACTAGCACACACAATCTTAAATCTCTACAATTGGTCTCCGCCTTAGGTAGAAACATTCGTGGCTCATTCCCTTATTATTTTGATTCTAAATGGTCGCTGAGGCAGCACGATTCAGAGTAATTGAGCAACGAGCTCGTCGAAACATTATACGATTAGGTCGTTACGACAAATTTTGTCGTAATGGCCTGCTCGTATAATGTTTTGACGAATACGTTACTCAATCATTCTGAATTGTGCTGCCTTGGAGACCATTTGGATCAAAACAATAAGGAAATGAACCACAGAGGTTTCCTCCTATGGCGATGAACAGTAGTAGAGAGTTAAGATTGCTTGTGCTAGTTTATTGATTCTCAAATCAAAATTTTCTCTATTTTCTCTTACAACTCGTTGAAGTTCTGTATAGTTGCCTTCAAAAGAAACCTTGGGTGGGTTGCTAGCATAAAGTTGAGGATTCTCAGGAGTATCAATAAGCAAGTAGTAACAATTTTGAGCTTGATAAGCTATTACGTATGCATTGATAAGATCCACTACTAACGTGATCGGCTCATTGTCCTAATCAAAAAGTTCCACCAAAAGCAACTCCTAGGAACCAGTTGGAGCATGCATCAATAGAATATTATACTCATTATTTCTACTACTTAAGTGTGTTCGTAGGGAATTTTCAAAAGCAATATAGGTTTTCTTGGTTCAATACATGACACGGAACTCCATTTTTTTATATGGGAGGTTATTGTGTCCGCCTCCCTCTCTAGTCACCGATAACGACGATGACCATACCCAAGCTTCAGGTGTAATGCCCCGCTCCACTTGGTTTTTGCAATGGTTCACTACAAGAAAAATAGCCTTTCCTGACAATTTATTTCTCGACATTCATGAAAAACCATCAAGAAAATGGATTATCTTGACGGTTTTAGCCTTGCGTCAAGAAATGTCTTGTTTTATGTCAACCTAGCAATTTTATAGCATAATAGTTGACGATTTTAGAGGATCCGTCAAGAAACAACCTTTTATTTATTTACGGTTCGGTAATAACCGTCAACTAATATATGTGAAAAATATTGGCGCAATTTTTTCAGCTGCCATTTTGGTATTTTTTGAATTTTATTTTATTGTAGATCTATGTTGACGGTTGTCACTCAATCCCATTTTATTTATTTTCCGATCCTCTCCTCTCCTCTTTATTTCTCCACTAGCAAATGGAGAAGGAGAGCCTAAACCAAGAAATTGTTCTCCATCCTCTTCTTTCTCTTTCTCCTCCTTTCTCAATCCCAAAACCCTAATCCCCAAATCCATCCAATGTCATCCCCAAACCATAACACTAGAGCCATCGGGGGGGAAGGGGATCTTCAAATCAAAGCTTCCAGAGAGGTCAGCTCGGAGCATATCGCCCCGGCCTCAAGGAGCATTCGTGCGGCGTTGGCGTGGCCTAAGAGGCAGGCGTAGTAGAGGGCGACAGAGTCCCAGCGATCCCTGGCATTGATGTTGATGCCGCCGGCGTCGAGGATGGCGCGGAGCAGGAGACGTCGCCGGCGCGGAAGGCAGAGAAGATGTCCCCGTGGGGACCTTCTTAAGGGGGGTGAAAGGGTAGAGGTCCTCCGGGTCGAGGTCGAAGGACTCGAGGGTGGGGTCCGGGGAGACCATGGGCTGCTCTGCTCTCGGGGTAGGGTTTGTTGGCTTGGGCCATTTTGTTTCATATGTACTCTTCTTCTTCTTAGGGTTTATAATATCTAAGTTTTTCTTTACTCTCTACTTTGGTTGGAATTACTAGTTATTTTTTACTTGCTTTTTCTTTTGGTAGGTTAGAGTTTTACTGATACTTGCTTGTTTATACAAATGTCTACTTGGTTGTTGCTTTTGGTGGCTTGTTGACAGTTTGTTGGGTCTCCTTTGATTTGTCATATACAAAGGTTGGGTGTGGTTGATATTATACTCCTGGACTTGTTATTTTTTGTATTTTGGACATTGTTGATACTGTAATCTTGGACTTTTTGGTGGCTTGGTTGATTCAACTGATATCATATTTTGTTAGTCATCCTAATTTCTTTTTAAATTGTTGAACTCAACAAAGATTATCTTATTTACCTAAAGGGAGTTACTTATTTGGTGCTAGACTTGCAAGTTTGAGCTTGCTTGGGACTTGACATGGCACAATAAGCATCTAACAGATCAATGCAGGTAAAATTATTTAAGGTTTTTTCTAATTTTTTTGGATGAAATGGTCGATGCCCATGATTTTTCATTGTTTGAAGGAAACTCCATAAGCTAGTCAGTTCTTGATAGATGTAAATATGTAACTATATTGGCCTCTAATTTTTCATTTACTGAATGTAACCAAGGAGCGAGTGAACCTAAGCCAACATTAGTATGTTTTATTAATTTTTGCTAAGAAGAAAATATGCCAACATATTCTCTGCATATTAATTTTTTGTGAACAGTTTGAGACTAGAATTTGATTACTGTATTAACTTGTAGGCCTCATGGTTATTTCATTTTGTTCTCAGTTATCAATTTATATAAACATGTGCACATAAATATTTAAATATATTTCTCTTCTTCTTTCAGGAACTACAAAGAAAATGGAGGTGCTGTTAATATGGGAGGGATGTGCACCGGCCGGGTTTGCTACCTATTTTGGTATTATTTGTATAATTATCAGTTTTTGATGTTTAATGTGTATGGAAACTACATACTTTGGTTGGATATGTTTGTGGTTGGACAAGTGTTGGATGTATTGGAAGTTTGTGGTTTATAAACAATATACAGTTTATTAATATAAAAATTAGGTTTTATAGTTATTTGATGTATGTATATCTTCCGAATTATTAATATTATGTGTGTGTTCGATTCATAATATATAATTATGAATGGAATTTTTGCTATACAAAAGTTAGCTTCTCCTAACGGTTATAAAACGTCAACTATTAACTCAAACCTGCTGCAGGGGGACCTTTTATTGACGGTTTTTAACCGTCATCTAGGCCGGAGTCAATAAAAGTTTTCGTCGACATTGACGGTTTTTCAAAACTGGTTTCTTAACGGCTAAAAACGGTAAAGAAAACTATTTCATATGACGGCCAAAAACCGTCAAGAAAAGTCCTGCCAGCAACCATCAAGAAAAGTGGAGGACTTTTCTTAACTCTGGCCTACTTGACGGATCTGCATCCGTCAAGATACCCCTTTCTTGATGGAAAAAACTGTCAAGAAAAGCCTTTTTTTTCTTGTAGTGGTTTGTCGGCTTGATGGTCGTTTACTTTTAGTTTCGATCATAGGATTTGCTTTAGAGTTCTGCTCAGTGATGCACATAGTCGCCTTCAGGTGGGTAATTTTGATGAACCTTTCTTTGCTTTACATTCACATAATAAATGATGCTGCTAGTTTCTATTGTTATGCCGAGATAGTAATACTAATAATAAAAGAGACGAAACCACATAGATAAGAGAGTAATCTCTCTCTGGATCATGAGTAAGTTATTACTTAATTATGGGGAAGGATATCGACTGTTGGTGAGAATCACCAAAATAGTAAAAATTATGATATTGTTTCCTAACAATGTCTCATGCAGGCAGAGTAAGTATTGTTCAAATATAGGGATGCCTAAATGACCGTAGGCAAGATTCACCAATAGGTATAACATATATGCTTTTAAATTCTATTGGTTATGAACAAATGCATGTTTTACTTTCCGTCAGATATGAACTGCTAATTGACCCTAAGATAAATAAAAGACACTTCTTATAATGCACCTATCACATGATTACTTAGTGTTGTCTTCTTAGGTGAGTTGGGCCAGCATCACTCACCAATACACAATAATATATTGACCCATATTTATGTGCAAAAATATTGGCCCAATTTTTTCAGCTGCCATTTTGGTATTTTTTGAATTTTATTTTATTGTAGATCTATGTTGACGGTTGTCACTCAATCCCATTTTATTTATTTTCCGATCCTCTCCTCTCCTCTTTATTTCTCCACTAGCAAATGGAGAAGGAGAGCCTAAACCAAGAAATTGTTCTCCATCCTCTTCCTCCTCTTCTTTCTCTTTCTTCTCCTTTCTCAATCCCAAAACCCTAATCCCCAAATCCATCCAATGTCATCCCCAAACCATAACCCTAGATCCATCGGGGGGAAGGGGATCTTCAAATCAAAGCTTCCAGAGAGGTCCGCTCGGAGCATATCGCCCCGGCCTCAAGGAGCATTCGCGCGACGTTGGCATGGCCGAAGAGGCAGGCATTGTAGAGGGCGACGGAGTCCCAGCGATCCCTGGCATTGATGTTGATGCCGCCGGCGTCGAGGATGGCGCGGAGCAGGAGACGTCGTCGGCGCGGGAGGCAGAGAAGATGTCCCCCGTGGGGACCTTCTTAAGGGGGGTGAAGGGGTAGAGGTCCTCCGGGTCGAGGTCGAAGGACTCGAGGGTGGGGTCCGGGGAGACCATGGGCTACTCTGCTCTCGGGGTAGGGTTTGTTGGCTTGGGCCATTTTGTTTCATATGTACTCTTATTCTTCTTAGGGTTTATGATATCTAAGTTTTTCTCTACTCTCTACTTTGGTTGGAATTACTAGTTATTTTTTACTTGCTTTTTCTTTTGTTGGGTTAGAGTTTTACTGATACTTGCTTGTTTATACAAATGTCTACTTGGTTGTTGCTTTTGGTGGCTTGTTGACAGTTTGTTGGGTCTCCTTTGATTTGTCATATACAAAGGTTGGGTGTGGTTGATATTATACTCCTGGACTTGTTATTTTTTGTATTTTGGACATTGTTGATACTATAATCTTGGACTTTTTGGTGGCTTGGTTGGTTCAACTGATATCACATTTTGTTAGTCATCCTAATTTCTTTTAAATTGTTGAACTCAACAAAGATTATCTTTTTTACCTAAAGGGGAGTTACTTATTTGGTGCTAGACTTGCAAGTTTGAGCTTGCTTGGGACTTGACATGGCACAATAAGCATCTAACAGATCAATGCAGGTAAAATTATTTAAGGTTTTTTCTACTATTTTTGGATGAAATGGTTTGTGCCCATGATTTTTCATTGTTTGAAGGAAACTCCATAAGCTAGTCATTTCTTGATAGATGTAAATATGTAACTATATTAGCCTCTGATTTTTCATTTACTGAATGTAACCAAGGAGCGAGTGAACCTAAGCCAACATTAGTATGTTTTATTAATTTTTGCTAAGAAGAAAATGTGCCAACATATTCTCTGCATATTAATTTTCTGTGAACAGTTTGAGACTAGAATTTGATTACTGTATTAACTTGTAGGCCTCGTGGTTATTTATTTTGTTCTCAGTTATCAATTTATATAAACATGTGCACATAAATATTTAAATATATTTCTCTTCTTCTTTCAGGAACTACAAAGAAAATGGAGGTGCTGTTAATATGGGAGGGATGTGCTCCGGCCGGGTTTGCTACCTATTTTGGTATTATTTGTATAATTATCAGTTTTTGATGTATAAGGTGTATGGAAACTACATACTTTGGTTGGATATGTTTGTGGTTGGACAAGTGTTGGATGTATTGGAAGTTTGTGGTTTATGAACAATATACAGTTTATTAACATAAAAATTAGGTTTTATAGTTATTTGATGTATGTATATCTTCCGAATTATTAATATTATGTGTGTGTTCAATTCATAATATATAATTATGAATGGAATTTTTGCTATACAAAAGTTAGCTTCTCCTAACGGTTATAAAATGTCAACTATATATTAACTCAAACCTGCTGCAGGAGGACCTTTCATTGACGGTTTTTAACCGTCATCTAGGCCGGAGGTAAGAAAAGTTTTCGCCTACATTGACGGTTTTTCAAAACTGGTTTCTTAACGGCTAAAAACGGTAAAGAAAACTATTTCATATGACGGCCAAAAACCGTCAAGAAAAGTCCTGCCAGCGACCATCAAGAAAAGTGGAGGACTTTTCTTAACTCTTGCCTACTTGACGGATCAGCAACCGTCAAGATACCCCTTTCTTGATGGAAAAAACTGTCAAGAAAAGCCTTTTTTTCTTGTAGTGGTTTTTCGGCTTGACGGTCGTTTACTTTTAGTTTCGATCAGAGGATTTGCTTTAGAGTTCTGCTCAGTGATGCACATAGTCGCCTTCAGGTGGGTAATTTTGATGAACCTTTCTTTGCTTTACATTCACATAATAAATGATGCTGCTAGTTTCTATTCTTATGCCATCAGATAGTAATACTAATAATAAAAGAGACGAAACCACATAGATAAGAGAGTAATCTCTCTCTGGATCATGAGTAAGTTATTACTTAATTACGGGGAAGGATATCGACTGTTGGTAAGAATCACCAAAATAGTAAAAATTATGATATTGTTTCCTAACAATGTCTCATGTAGGCAGAGTAAGTATTGTTCAAATATAGGGATGCCTAAATAACCGTAGGCAAGATTCACCAATGGGTATAACATATATGCTTTTAAATTCTATTGGTTATGAACAAATGCATGTTTTACTTTTCGTCAGATATGAACTGCTAATTGACCCTAAGATAACTAAAAGACACTTCTTACAATGCTCCTATCACATGATTACTTAGTGTTGTCTTCTTAGGTGAGTTGGGCCAGCATCGCTCACCAATACACAATAATATATTGACCCATATTTGTGTGCATCTTTACATATGTACGTGTATGGGGGAATCATTTGATCAGTGTTGTGACATCGATGAATCAGATGGTGTGTAGAAGCTCTTCTAACAAGATGATGTCTTCTGCTATACATGACATAATGTATGGAACATTATAATTCAGTTATACTCGTGAGATTGTAAGTCAAGCCGGCACATCCAGTTGTAAGTCCATGTGACAAGTTCATTGTAAGCCAAGTCGGCGAGTTCAGTGCAAGCCTAAATGGCAAGTATTTCAATTGGTTATCAAGAGCCCTTTTGTAATTGGTTGTGAACTTTGTATTCTGCTGCAAGCCCTATACTTCAGTGCAAATATCCATAAAGAGACATATTTCTACATATCTTAGTGATTTCAAGTTATCTGCTTAGTTCTGATGCAATCTCGTTGTTCTCTGAGAAAAATCGGTAACTATAATAGTTCTGCCTTATATAAGTGCAATCTAGACTTGTACGACATCACACGGCTCACGCCAAGTGGCTAGTTTTTGATTCTCAGAAATTGGGACGTAACATCGAACAACAACTGCAGGTGGCATCTGAGAGGGGTTTCTACGCGTATGGCATCCTTGCGAGACGCCTATTCAGTTGCTTCAGTAGTGTAACCACCCACTTAATGAGGGGTACAATAGTAACCTCCCACTCAATGGATTGTTAATTAATGCCCATTATGGGTAGTGGCTGCTAAGGGGAGTGGCTCTCATAGATATAGTTTGTGTTATTCTCTTGTGAGCTATATATATATATATATATATATAAATAATATATATATATATATATATATATATATATATATATATATATATATATATATGTTGTGAGAGTGAGAATCCTTAATAGTAGAAAAGGAGCAACGAGGGTACTGCTATCCCAGTGTGGATTTCAATACATTCCAAAGTGGCAAAGTGAGCGTTCCAGAAGTTCTTACTTTAAAACTTATTGGTTTCTCGGAGCAGATAGACGAAAAAAAGGCCGAATCTTGCATTGAGCAACAATGATTTTGATCACTCCAGCGAGTTGTCAACTTCAATTTTTCTTTTCTCATTCTCTTTGTGTCTTGTAACAAGGATTGTAATGTTGCATTTAGTTCAAGTTTCTATTTTAGAATTTCATGTTGTAAGTCGATGCAATTTTCTCTTCTTCAACGTTGTTGTAATTTTTTTTTGTCTTCTACGTACATTATACATTATACGTCCATTGTAACTTCGGTAATAAAGTTTTTTTTTTTCCTTCCATATGGGAAGTTGGAATTGCAAACAATGAACATAGGCATGTGATGTAAACCCCCTTCCTAAAAATTTGTTTATTTTTTTACAAACCAATTAATTTAAATATTTTTCCCAATACCTTCATTATCAATTATTGTTACTATCATTTCTCTTTTTTAAGCTATCATAGCTAAGTAAATTCACGATATATAATTGAATTCTACTAAATTATTTCTATTAGTTGTACTAGTGCGTGTACTCGTGCAACACACGGGTCAGAACAACTATCATTTAGTTGTTTTTTTGTGTATGAAAAAAAACCTTGAAGAAGAAGAAGAACAAAGAAATGATGAATCATAAAAAACTGGAAAAAAAATCTGAAAAAAATGAAAACAAAAAAATCATTAAAAAATCAGAAAAAAAATCCAAAAAAAAAAACGTTTAAATGGAAACAAAACAAAAGACAAATTTTTTTCTAAAATAGTCATGTAGATAAGGATGTAGAAAAAACAGATGCTACAGAAGAATAAGAATATAATCTTACCACTTGAAAGTTGTATAAGTAAACCATATTCGATCATAAAGCAATAATGGGGAATGTATTGAAATCTAATAACATATATGAGAAAGTTGGTTGAAAACTCCTACATCATAACAAATATTCAACGAATATGAATATGGTGTTTATGTCTAGTTTAGTGATCATAGGCTATTAATGATAAACACGATATTTTAGTCAATAAGTAGTAACCTTAATATATGATGGGTTTGTTTGGTTGATCAACTGTATATATTACTTTGAAAGCAAAATAAGAACTTAAAAATAAACAAACAAAAACTTTAAAAAAAACTCAAACAACAAAAACTCAACAAAGTGACCACACACAATACATTGGATCCTTAAAATTTCTCCAAAAAACACCTATAATTACATCCTATCCAACAAATAAAGCCATCAGATCTAAAGCTATGATCACTAAAATCAAAATAAATATCAAAAATATTAAAATGATAGTTCTCATTACAAAATCAAAACCCTAAAAAACTAAACAATACCAATCAAACAGCCAGACATATTCAAGAAATATATATATTGAAAATTGTGATTAAATTATTTTCTTTCCAAATCTAGCAAGTCCCCACTATTCTCCATATGAATCCGCCCTACATGATGAAAAAAATCTATTTGTCCATTCTTTTAGAGCCGCTAGTCCCCTTTGGTCTGAAGAAAATATATTTTGTAAGCAAATTGCCAACCTGCCCTTAGAAAAATTTAAGGAGATGTTTGGTATACGAAATACGTCTAAATTCTATATTTTCGATATTTCAAATACCAGGTAACTTATTTTATGAAAAATTATATTCTCATTTTTGGTAAACATCTAAACATTCCCAAATTAAAATAATTTTTTTTAAAAAAGATAAAAAACTGCAAAAAAAAAAAAATCATTCTTAGAAAAATAAAAAAAATATGAAAAACAAAACTAAACCAAAACCAAAAAATCATTCTAAAAAAATGAAAAACTTACAAAAACTTTAAAAAAAACTTAAAAAAGAAGAAGAACAAAGAAGTGATGAATCTTAAAAAACTGAAAAAAAAAAAAATCTAACAAAAAATGAAAACAAAAAAAATCGTTAAAAGAGCAGAAAAAAACAAAAAAAAAAAACGTTTAAATGGAAACCAAAAAAAAATTTTAAAACTGAAAAAAAAAAACCAAAAAGCCTTTCAAAAACTGAAAAAAAAATCTAAACAACACCCCCCCCCCCCCCCGACCCCACCCCTCCCTCCCCCCCCCCCCCCCCCCCCCCCAACCCAAAAAAAAAGGGATAAAATTGTAAAAGAAAAAACTAAAAATTTCTTAGAAACTAAGACATGAGAATAGATTTCCCATCCTAACTTTTTTTTCAGGAATAAAAAAAATTACCCAGTACCAAAACGCCCCTCTGGTTTGGTGCCTTGGTAGGAACACAATAAGAAACATAAAAAACAGAAGAAAAAAAATCATAAAGCTAACAAAGTACTTATCGGAGGAATACTTACCACCAATACGCTATAAAGACTTGTGCAACATTTCTTCATTTATTGCTCGACATGGTTCAATGGAACAGGATATGAACTTAAAAATAAACAAACAAAAAATTTTAAAAAAAACAAACAACAAAAAAACTCAAAAAACTGACAACACACAAAACATTAGATCCTTAAAATTTCTCCAACAAAAAAATCACCTATAATTACTGCCTATCCGACAAACAAAGCCATCAGATCTAAAGCTATGATGACTAAAATTGAAATAAATACCAAAAATATTAAAAATGACAGTACTCATCACAAAATCAAAACCCTAAAAAAAACTTGACAATGCTAATCAAACAGTCAAACATATTTAAGAAATTTATGAAAACAATTCTGTACAGGTACATAACTTAGAAAAAGTGTGCATCATATATAAAGTAATTAAGAAAATAATCACATATGAAAGAAAGTGCGCTTCATTATCAGATTAATGTTTCTGAAAGTGTGGCTATTCATGCTTAAGAACAAAGTAACCTAGCAATGACATACAAAGTTCTCATAATGAGAGAAAGAATAAAGAGCAGACTTACCATCACAGTGAAATGTATTTCATACTCAAAAAGGTTGCTCTTGTCCAAAGTGTATGTGTTGTTTGCTAGCCGCACAAAACATATTTTGTCTCAAGTGTATGTGTTGTTTGCTAGTCTAACCTACATTAAGAAAATGTGCATTAACCTGCAACAAATGTCGACATCGCCATCATTGATGGACGATCGAAGAAACATAGGATCCTCGGAACCATTAGATCCCAGCGGAAGCAACGAAATACCACAAAACCCTAACCATAAGAATCGAAATAGCAAGAGGAGGAAGAATATCCGTACCCCAATCGAAGAAACGTTGGCGATGGCAATGTCCTCCTCCTCCCCCTCTTCGTCGCTACTGCTAGCTTCTTCACTCTCTCTCTCTCTCTCTCTCTCTCTCTCGATTTTTGGCCTGGGGAGTAACAATTGAAATAGAATAGAGAAAGTGAAAGAAAAAAAAAATCGAGGAGGCTTTACAAAACCGCTAAAATAATGGGCATATATGAAGCAGTTATGCCCAGTTATGGACACAATATCCCAAGATTTTTTCAAAAATTATTTTATATAATATGGACGGTTACAAATCCTCTTTAGGAAAATTTAAATAATATAATAATGTAGATTTGAATGATTGGTGGATCCATACTTGTTGGCAGTAATATCTCAAGATTTAAAAAAAAATTATTTTATATAATATGGACGGTTAGAAATCCTCTTTAGGAAAATTTAAATAATATAATAATGTAGATGAATATAATCTTCTTTATTTTTTTTACAACCAATTAATTTAAATATTTTTCCCAATACCTTATCAATTATTGTTACTATCATTTTTCTTTTTTTAAGCTATCAAATAGCTAAGTAAATTCACGATATGTGATTGAGTTCTATTAAATTATTTCTATTAGCTGTATTTATCAATGATTATATTTAGAATACTTAAACTAAATAATCTCAATTTATTAATTAGCCTATTCTCCTAAAGATAAATTTGAACTCTAGTATCTCTCTCTTAAATAACCTATTCCCTGTTGTTGTGCATGCAGAACACATGCCCCTCCTACTTCCCGGCCATGCTTTTCTCATCTTAACCTTCCAGTCTGACACCTAATCTTCTTCAGCCAACCTCCCCTTCTTCTCGTGACCTCTTCAAAGTGAGGAGAGCACCCCACTACCTCTCGTCTCATCCGCACACACCCCCTTCCTTTCTAACCACCTCCCGAACACCACGGACGCACTCTTTCTCTCTCTCTCATTCAATATACTCTCACAGTACACTCCTCCAACTCTTTCATTCACACCGATCAGAACTAACAGTCCCTCCGGCTCTCCGGCCTCCACCAATCTACATCCCAGCTGCCCAGGGAACCTGACCGACCCCCCACTCCAAGCATCCACCGGACCGCACGAGTCGATCGTGAGGGATGTTCCGCACCTCGACGAGTTGAGTTCGTCGCCTCTCACAGGCCGCCCCGTCATCTCGTCCAGACTCCAGCGACCTCACACCAACAACGGAGCACTGCCCTGTCAGGCTGACTCCTCCGTGCGTCTCCAACGACAGTCCATATACTCCCACCACCACCCAGATCGATCACCGCCACCGCTGAACCGAGCATCGCTCTGGTCGTATGTAATCCCCCTGCCGAGCCGTATACGCGTGCGTGGAGGCCGACTCCTCGTCCTCCTCTCCGCCGCGAGTACCACCGCTTCTTCAGTTCCCCAGCAGCGGCAGTAAGGAGAAGAAGCGAACAGAAGCAGTGGCAGGGACGTGGGTTAGGTACATTTCCACTTTTACCTCCCTTCATATGTCTTTGTTCATATTTTATACATCCACGCAATTATATAAGGTTACATGTAGATGGGTATTACAGATGATAAAAATCATGTAGATAGGTGTTATATATATATATATATATATATATATATATATATATATATATATATATATATATATATATATATATACAGTACTATTTTTATGTTTTGTTGTTTATTAGTGTTATATATTCTTTATATATTAGTAGTGATATTTATTGTGATATATCTTTCTATAACAGTAGAGTTATATATTGTTATATATTAGTGCTATATATTCTTTATATATAGTACTAGTGTTATATATATATATAGGAACATATATATATATATATATATATATATATATAATATATATATATATATATAGGAAAATTCTTCAATAGAGGGGAGTGAAGGGAAAAGAAAACTCCAATCAAATATAAAGAGGAAAATGAAAACTTGAACGAAAACATAAGAGGGAAATAAAAAAAGCGGAAATGAAAACTTGAGTGAAAATACAAAGAAGGAAATGAAAAAATAAGAGGGAAATGAAAACCTGAATGAGGGAAATCAAAAAAATAAGGAGACTATTTTTTTTTACATTTTCTTGAAATCCGGATTTTAGAGGGAAACAATTTTTTAAGGGAAAAATTTGTTAGGAGGTAAACTATTTTTTTTTAAAAATTACATTCACTTGCAAGTCGAAAAATGCATGCCGTAAATCTGCCTTCAATTACAACGTGCAAAATGTATGCCGTAAATGAGTCTTCATTTACAATACGCAAAAATGCATGATGTATTTCTATTATAACACAAAAATACATGTCGTAAATGAGTCTGCAATTACAATACACAAAATGTATGTTGTAAATGAGTCTTCAATTACAACACACAAAAATGTATGTCGTAAATGAGTCTTCAAATATAATGCACAAAAAAGCATGTTGTAAATGAGTCTTCAATTACGAGTGCATGTCAAATACGCCGTAAAAAGGACAAAAAATCACAATTTTACGGCGCACATATTTGCACGCTGTAAAAGAGTGTCATTTACAGCGCACAGCAACTGCGCACCGTAAACGTTATATTTTCTTGTAGTGTTGACAGCTTATACGTATTTGAGTTTGACTAGAGTCTATTGATACATAGTTAGCATGATTACGTATTTTGGGACTAGGATGTGACACTTGCACATTTGGTTACAGTACTTACATGCTTATATTCTTTATCAATCGTTCATTCTGGATATATTAATACATGTTTGATCACCTGCTCCCTATTCAGTATATTACATGATTATACATGTTGACACATAGGCATGACACACGGATTCAGATTGCATGGCATGTTAGGTGACTCGTATATGATTTATGTTGTTTACCTACTGATGGACTATACATGTGTACATGTTTGACTTGACTATCACTTGTTAGAGTCGGACTGTCGTTCGTGAATGCGACACGGACAATAGCATTGGGTGGAGAGGACAGTTACTAGGCGTGTGGGCTACTATGCATGTTTAACTATTTTACTTATCATTATTTATTTATCGGAGATTCCATATCTGGAGCTATGGAGCTACGGACCACTCATATTTATCGTGAAATTCCTATTTTTAGAGCTACAACTATATTTACCATAAGTTTCTATTTGCGGAGCTACGACTATATCTACTAGGAGATTTGGTTTTCGGAGCTATCAATTTTATATTTGAAAAGCCACGCATGGAACGTTATCCTCATTTGCATATCAAGTAGTGTGGTTAGACTGGTTGATGATAGTTCTACTTGGACCTCCTGCTTACTTTATCACATGTTATTTACTATACTTCATTTGGAATGTATATTATGTATCTCGCTACGTCCCACAGAGGACATGGTTTCCTTCCAGGTTATTGCTGAGATCTGACATAGGATATTGAGAAATTTCTTATTCCAGATTCAGGTATCATCAAATGATACCATTCTTTATTCCACCGCAATTATTTTCTATTTTAGTTTCAAAATTTAGATAGAGTCGTGGATGTTTATTATGGACTTATGGACACTTGATTTGATCTAGAAAGCTTATACGTATACGAGCTGGACTAGAGTCTGCTTGGATTTGTACTGTCCATTGCCACGTAGCCTGGTCCCACGTATTTTGGGACCGATGTGTGACATATGAGCTCGTAGACCCTAGAGTTATCTTGTGCACTATAAAAAGTATCCTTTTGGATACCTTTGCCTATGGAATAGTTGGTCATGACAACAATGGAAGGTTTTTTTATGGTTGGTTCCATATAGAGTAAACACTAATAAAGATGGAGATACATATTGTTAGTAAGTACACGCAATTAAGTTTTGAATGAAATAGTTGAGGAATATGTTCACTTGTCTGAATAAAGTGTAGGAACATGCTTAACATGTTAACATATTTGAGGAATATGTTCACTTGTCTAAACTGGTTGAGGAACATGAAATTTTTTAGGAAGATATTTATATTGTTAGTAAGTGTACTCAATTGACGTCCACCTATTTAAATATTAGGTAGGTGGATGTTAATTATGGTGGGGCTCATGAATAGAATGGATTTTGGTTTCATTCAATTTTGTGTGAGCTTGTGAATGTTACAGACGTCGTTACGTACATATTCCCCTCTATATGCCTATAAATATGTGTTATTTTGGATCAAAGAATGATATAAAAAGAAAAGAACAAGGTTATTACTACTACCATGCATGCATGCATCATTATGTTTTCTTTACTGTTTGCTTAATTTGATTCATATACGGCTTCAAAGTTTCTTCATTTTGTCATCTTTTGCTCAGAAAACATCTATGTTTAATTTCCTTGCTATCTCTGCAATTTATTTCTCGTTTAAAAACTTGGGTTTATTTTTAGTTCATTCATTTATTATTCTTATTATTTCTTATATGTTATCTTTTAGTTCTCATCTTAGATATAATAGTGTTTAAGATCTCATATTCTAGTCATTAATTACTTGTCGATCGAGCTTGCTCTCAATTAATAGTAATATACTTAGAATCGTCTTTCTGATACCTTAACAAAAATGTTCTAATAAATTCATTTCATTATTTAAAAAAGTCTAAATTTCATTATTTCATCCAAAATTATGAAATATTAGGGTTGAAGTCTTGCAAGCATTTGAGAGGACAGAGATCATTTTGATATAGTATATAGAGATGTATGTATATATTTATGGGTGTCTTTGTAGTATTTTAATTCTAACATTAATTCTATTTATTAAAATTGTGCAGAGAAAGTGATTATGAAGGGGTGGTTGGTCTTGGAAACAATATGGGTTTGATGAGCTGTCATTGTTGGACATGTATATATCTGGGTAAGTTCGTCGTCGTTACCATTAGAGAGAAGCGGACACAATAATCTCTTATATGAAAATTGGAGTTTCGTATCATGGATTGCACCAAGAAAACCTAGAGCTTCCATAGAGTCCCTACGAACACACTTAAGTAGTAGAACTAATGAGTATGATATTCCATTGATGTGTGCTCCATCTGGTTTCGAGAGTTGCTCTTAGTGGAACTTTTTGATTAGGACAATGAGCTGATCACGTTAGTGGTGAATCTTACCAATGCATACATGATATCTTATCAAGCTCAAAATTGTTACTACTTTATTGTTGATATTCCTAGAATCCTCAACTCTATGCTAGCAACCCACAGAAGCAACGTTGAAGGTCTGTATAGCTGCCTTCAAAGAAAGCATGTGTCGTGTGCTACTATAAATTTGAGGATTGTCTGGAGTATCAGCAAGCAAGTAATAACGATTTTGCGTTTGATAAGCTATCATGTATGCATTGGTGAGATTCAACACTAACGTGATCGGCTCGTTGTCCCAATCAAAAAGTTCTACCAAGAGCAACTCCTAGGAACCGGATGCAGCACACATCAATGGAATATCATACTCATTAGTTCCACTACTTAAGTGTGTTCGTAGGGAATCTTCAAAAGCAATGTAGGTTTTCTTCGTGCAATCCATGACACGGAACTCCATTTTTTATATGAGAGATTATTATATCCGCCCCCTCTCCAGTCACCGATAACGATGACGAGCATAAGCTGCAGGTGTAATGTCTTGCTCCGCTTGGTTTTTGAGATGGTTTGTTGGCTTAAACGGTCGTTTGGTTTTAGTTTCGATCAGAGGATTTGTTTAGAGTTCTGCTCAGCGATGCACATTGTCGCCTTCAGTTGGGTAGTTTTGAAAAACCTTTCTTTGCTTTACATTCACACTTAATAAATGATGCTGCTAGTTTCTATTGTTATGTCATAGTAATGCTAATAATGAAAGAGACAAACCCACATAGATAAGATAGTAATCTCTCTCTGTATCTATTACTCAATTAGAAGGAAGGATATCGACTGTTGGTAAGAATCACCAAAATGGTAAAAAATTATGATATTGTTTCCTAACAATGTCTCATGCAGGCAGAGTAAGTATGTTCAAATATAGGGATGCTTAAATGATCGTGGGTAAGATTCACCAAGGGGTATAACATATATGCTTTTCAATTATGTCGATTATGAACAAATGCATGCTTTACTTTCCGTCAGATATGAACTGCTAATTGACCCTAAGATAACTGAAAGGCCACTTCTTATAATGCTCCTATCACATGATTACTTAGTGTTGTCTTCTTAGGTGAGTTGGGCCAGTACCGCTCACCAGTACACGACAATATATTGACCCACATTTGTGGGCATCTTTACAAGTGTGCATGTATGGGGGAATCATTTGATTAGTGTTGTGGCATCGATGAATCAGATGGGTGTGTAGAAGCTCTTCTAACAAGATGTTGTCTTCTGCTATACAGGACATAATTTATGGAACATTGTAATTCGGTTCTACCCGTAAGATTTTAAGTCAAGCCGACACATCCAGTTGTAAGTCAATGTGACAAGTTCGTTGTAAGCCAAGTCGGTGAGTTCATTGTAAAGCCTAAATGGCAAGTATTTCAATTGGTTATCAAGAGCCCTTTTGTAATCAGTTGTGAACTTTGTATTCTGCAGCAAGCCTTATACCTCAATGCAAATATCAATGAAGAGACATATTTCTACATACCTTTGTGATTTCAAGTTATCTGCTTAGTTCCACTGCAATATCGTTGTTTTCTAAGAAATACCGGTAACTGTAATGGTTCTGTCTTGTAGAGTGCAAATAAGACTTGTACGACAACTACGGGTGGCATCTGCGCGGGCCTTCTACGCGTGTGGCATCCTTGCAAGACGTCTATTCAGTTGCTCCAGTAGTGTAACCACCCACTTAACGGGGGGGGGGGGGTAACCTCCCACTCAATGGATCGTTAACTACGAATTTAATGCCCATTATGGGTAGTGGCTGCTCAGGCGACCGGCTCTCCTATGTATACTTTGTGTTCTTCGCTTGTGAGTTAGAGAGACAGAGATATGAGAAGCCTTATCAGTAGAAGATGACCACTATAAGAAAATGCATGTTCAACGAGATAAGCAGTATGGAGCATAAAGTTAGATTTGTATCGTCATAGCAATTACGCGACATATCTGGCTATGTCGTATACATGTCGTCGTAGCCTTGTATGGAAAAGTCTTTGGTGACATGAAATAACACATGTCGCGGAACGTAAACACTTGGCGACGTACCATTTATGATTTAAAATAACTTTTGGCGACATGTGTCTTGTATGTCACAAAAAGATAATATTTTGGCAACATAACAATTGTCACCAAATGTCTAGTTCTGTATTTTTTTAATATTTTTAAAATACTTTATACTACACATTTTGATGTTGCGAAAGCTAATGTAGCCAAATATAGATAGACTTCCTGCTACACAATTTTATGTCGCAAAAACTAATTTATATTTTCTATGTTTTTTATATTTATTTATAGTTTGAATATATTTCCAACATAAATGTAAACATCTTATTTCGAAAACAACACACAAACATTAAAATTTTATTCAAAGAACTTGAGAAAAAAGAACAAGTTACCATGAATACAACATAATATCCAATATAATGTCTTCAAATATCTCTTCATAAAATAATCCAATAATGTAATATTTTAACATCATCTAGCAGCCATTCAAAAAAATATGTATTATATTCCGTAAACATATTGTATTCCATCTTAGACAACTATAGTGTGAACTAAAACACATGAATTGAACGTCTTCCAAAAAAAATAGCCTACAATAGATCTCATGATATGAATATCTTCCCCCAAATTTGGATAACTAAAACCCCTGACCTACTATCCTCTCCATCAATTAGATCCAGCTTCTCTATGTTCTCCTGAGATGAATAGGAAAGATCTCCATGGAATGTTATGAAATTGGTGCCTATTAAAAAGAACAAACAGACGGGTTAAACCAATAGACACGACAAATGTTGCACAGGAGAAAAAAAAAACTATACTAAACAAAAATAGCCCCAAGGAAATGCTTTAAAAAATGCAAGTCAATATTATGCTATGATTCAAATATAGAGTTAAGAATACAAAGGAAATTTTCTACAAAGTTATCAATATCATCCAATATAATAAGCAACAATAAAAGGGAAACAACATAAAAACATTTAGAGACATTTTTACTTAATTTTTTTAAAAAGCATACACCACAAACAAAACCATCAAATGTACCTAAGGATCTCATAGAGTTCATATCTAAAATATACACTACCAAAATACAGCCATTTGGCGACGGATAATTAGCGACGGATAAAGGTCATCGCTAATAGCGACGGACTACCGACTGATTGATGTCGAAAAGTCGATAATTTTTTATTTTCTTTTAAGGACGAGCAAAGGTCGCCAGTCCGTCGTTAAGTCGTCAGAGATAAAGCGATGGATGAAGAATCCGTCGCTATGCTATCGCTTAGTTGGCAAAAGTTGGCGGAAAATGTAGAAAAAAAATTGCCGTGAAATTTAACGACCACATAGCGACGGATATTCCGTCGGCCAGCTAGAGTGGTATAGCGACCACATAGCAACGGAATATATCCGGCGCCAGTCTGTCGCTAAATATCAAGCCCTAACTTAAATTTAGCCGAGGGTCTCTGTCACGACCCGTAACCCAAATTGTTGGGCCGGGCCGAGCCATGTCCAGCCTACGCTTGTTAAAGCGTAGTAAGCTGTTCTAAAAATAGACAATAAAGGATCTAAGCTACTAACAGTTCTAAAATCACATTTAAAGTTCATCACAACACAGCATCTATAAGTGAAGGTAACATAAGCACAGACTTAATAATACACTTCCAAAGTATCTAACTGGAGACAAAGTCCAGTATCCAAATATAAGTACAGATAAAGTCTAAGTCTCAAAACACAAGAAAGATAACTAAGCAAGGTTCCCCGCTGGGGCCTCTTCTGGAGCTAAGGCCAGGTCCTCAAAATCAGTGCCATAATATGTAACACATAGCATTTTCTTCTCAAAAAGTATACCTGCAACGTTACCCTGTCAGGACGGAGCAAGTACAACCTCTACAACTAAAGTACTAAATATATAATGAAAGAGATGTACAATAAGAAACATGGTGTGATAAGTCTATAAAACAGAAAATACTTGGGAACATGGCCTCATGGTACAACTGGGATCACAGTATCATAGTAACATATGGAACATGGCATATCTGGAATCATGGTATGACTGGAATCACAGTATCCTAGTAACATAGGGAACATGACATCTCATAGTCTATCATGGCATTGACACATATGTCAAATAGACAGATGTATATGTAATGTTTAAAACTGGAGCAGGTACGTGATCGTCAATAGGTGTAAAATGTACTGTGGTACAAGTATCTAAAATGTACTTCCGTACAAGTAAAACAAGCGATAGTTGTACATACGTACAAATACAGCTGATGCGCCTACGACAAGGTATACATATAAATGTCAACCTTGCTCGGTACATACGTACGGAAGAAGGGGGCATGATCACGTACTCAACTATCAGTTTTCCCATAACCCATATTCTAACATGTGAGAGATACGAGAATAGTAAAACATGTGGGAGATACTGGAAGTAATATAAGCATGCCGGTACTGGGACCAGTATGAAACATGTGAATATTTCGAGTAGTATAAAGCATAGTAAAACATGTACTGAGAATCAGTAAGAAACATGTGAAGATATAAGAACTGTCCTAAGCATGGCAGGTACTGAAAGTAATACAACATGTGAAGATTTAACTTGCTACCTCAAGGATCAGTATTTTAACATGGTTAATACATGTTCTAGCATTAAATGACAGTAAATGAGTTTGTATATGTACTTGCCTCGAGCAAAGCAAGAATACTAGTACGAAGATATAGATGTCCGGTGTCCTGTCAATAATGATATACAAACTCATTTCTAAGCTATGTTCAATATTACACTAGTGGTGTGACACGACTCCTAACTGGATACTAGCCAAGTGGAGACCTAGTATAAAAGTCCAATGTTGAGTGCCACTATACACAAACTAACTTCCTAGGGTCTTTACACTAGTGTAGGGGGTGGTCCAATACTACAATAACTCAAAACAACACAAAATATTGAAAGTCGTAATTACTCAATAAATAAATCAAACTGTACCTATGTTCCAACAATTTTTGAGATAGACAAAAAGCTCAATTATATATAAAATAAAATACAAAAATAATCCTTGTTAATTATAGAAATTTATACTAATTTTTCTAGAATTTATAAACCATCATAAATATTTATTAAAAATCAGCAGACATAAATTTACTGAAAATGAGTTCTGTTTTCCTATTTTTATAAAATACCAAAAGCACTTAATAAATGCTAGAAAAATTATAATAAATTAGCTAAATTAACATAATATTTAAATACATTTTTTCCAGATTTTTACAGAAATTAAAATATATATAAAAATTCAAAAACAGAAAATAACAATTTTTAGAAAAATAATTAATTACAAATTAAGGATAATACATAATCAAAATCTACAGATGTTGTCGGGTGATAAAATAAATATCACCAACGTGTCCAGAATGGTCAAATTAGCTAGGATAGCCTACCCATAAGTCCAATTTAGACACAGGGGCAAAACGGTAATTTCGGGTCAAAATGATGTCCTCCGTTGGACACACTTTGTACCAAAAAATATGTCGGGATAGAAGTCTACAAAACCTAGCAAATTATATGTCCACGAATCCAGAATGATGATATGAACCCAACGGTATGTCCGAAATAGGATTCCGATGTGCCGATCTCAAAATCATACGTTAACGCGGACACTTGAAATCCAATTTGCACCGAAATGCGTGCCGGAGCAAATATCTTCAAAACTCAGCAAATTATATGTCAACGAGTCCAGAATGACGATACAAACTCAATGGTATATCCGGAATTGGATTCCGATGAGCCGATCTCAAAGTGACCCGTTGACTCGAAAATGGGAACCAATTTGCACCGAAATACGTGCCAGGGCCCACGTTCTCCAAATCAAGCAAATTTTATATGAAAACATGCCAGAACGACGCCACGAGTCTACTGGTGGTGTCAGAAATTGAATCCGGAGTCCCGGGTTCAAAAATGAAATTTAACAAGTGCAAATTAAAGAATTCGGACGGCCAACTTTGGCGTAGAATTCGACCAACCGAACGTGCTTATATTGAAACGAAACTTAAAGGAGACATGAAGAGGGTTATACCAGCTGCGCACAGGAACTGGTAGCGTGCCAACCGGAGCTGCGATGACGAAGATACGAACCCGCGAAGTTGGCGTCACGAAACTGTCCAAAAATAGTTCAATTTAAAAAATCAATTTGGTGGCCAATTTTGAGGTATCAAACGACGAAATTAACGGACGAAAATTGAGGGGAGTGAAGTGCTATATACCGAGATTGTGACGGAGCAAAAAGTTAGTCGATCCAACGGTCGAATTGACCAGAAAATTCGTGCGAAGTTGCTGCGACGGGACACGAATGTTGAGTTTCCAAACTCGCGCGCAGCCGACGGAATTCCGTTCAAAACGCACGAATAGGCTATTCGGCGCGTCGGGGAAGCGGGCGGTGCCCGCGGGGTGGCTCGCCGGAGGCTCGCGCGCTAGGGGGGTGTCATCGGTTGCCGGTGGTTGCACGGTGGCGCGTGGCCGGCGGCGTACGCGCGCTACCGTTGTCGCACTGCTACTGCTGCATGCTGCTGTTGGCGTCGCTGCTGCGCTCGCGCGCACGCGACGGCGAGCGGCGCTGCTGCCCGGCGGGGGTGGCCGCGGCTGCGTAATCCCGGCGAGGGCAGCGGTGGCGGAGGCTATGGTGGTGGAGATGGTATGGGGGTGGTGGTGGTGCATGGTTATGGAGAAGGTGGTGATGATGCTTGTGGTGTTGGTGTTAATGGTGAGGATGATGTAGATGATGAAGAGGATGAGAAGGAGGAAGGAGGAGATGGGGAGAAGGATGGTGAGGGTGTTCGGCTGTGGAGGGGGTGGTGGTGTGTTGTGTGTGTTTGAAAAAATAAAGATAGAGAGGGAGTTATACTATTGAGTGTGTGTGTAGTAATATAAAGAGAGAGAGAAAAAGAGAGATATTTTAGTGAGAGAGGGGGGGTGAAGTCAGCTGAATGGGGGGGGAGGAAGAGTGCTGTGAGGTGGAGGGGGTGAGGTGGTGTTTGTGTAGGTGTTGTAATTAATAGGAGAGAGAGAGAATTATATATATATATATATATATATATATATATATATATATATATATAGGATATTTGTAAAGTGGAGAGAGAAAAATAGATATTTAAAATAGGGAAAATATGGGAAAAATATGTGGGGTATTTGGGCAGTCATGGGAGAACAATATGGAGCTTGGTTCGGGTTCGGTCAAGCCGGGTCGGGTCAAAATCGGACAGGAGGCAATAATTAAATTAAAAATGGGTATTTATAATCATGGGAAAATAAATAAGACGCGGGGACTCCAATAAATGGGACACAAGCATCATGCGGGTAGTAGGCTTCATGTGGGCCACGTCCATACTTAGGGTCGACTAGGTTGGATCGATGTCGGGTCCCGAAATTAAATTGGAAAATAAATCAGGTTTTACGGTAGAAAATAAATCGGCCTAAATTGACCCGAAAGTTGTGCGAAGAAAATGGAGCACAAAATGGAGTGTCTGAGTGAGACACGAAAGTCATGGGTGAAGAGCGTCTCGAGTAGATCATTTATGAGAAGTTGGTTCTGAGAAAACGACTGGTCTGGTGCTCCTAAATTAAAAGTCACGGTAACGTGCAAACGAAGATCAAAAATAAAAGTGGGAATAATTATTCAACGATTAATTGTTCTAAGTTGACCCGAAGTTGCGCGATACAAAAAGAGCACAAGGGAACGAATTTAAGTGGGACACGATATATCAAAACGAAGATAATCTTGTCTACTTCAAAACTCGTAAAGAGAGTTTACAGAGATTGGTATCCCTGACGCTCCAGAAGTCAACGTTACGGAAAGGTACATTAATGATCAAAACAATTAAATAATAAAATATTTATCGAAATAATTTATTCAAAAAATTTAAAATAAACCCTGAAATTCAGGGGGCTTACATCCTACCCACCTTACAAAAATTTTGTCCTCAAAATTAAAAATCATCTCGTAGGTCAAACTATAACATGTAGCTACTCTGGCTACAATACTCAATCTGCTACCCTTGTAATCATCTCTTCCGTTTCTCTTTACAATCTTTTTGGTTTAGGTTCAACAAAGTCCTTCTATCATAAACTACGTCATATATCCTTTAGAATCTTCCATACTAACATGAAACTTTTATGTATACCCTAAACTATAGGTCATTCTCTGGGTATGTCTATAAGCCTAAAATGCTTAATCATCAACCATATTTTCAACCTCAATTGTAAATACTGAAATTTTCTTATCATATCCTAAGTATCCTTATTTTATCAATCCACAGGTCCTTAGCATCATTTGTCGTCAATCCTTTTCTACAGCTTCTCTTTGAAATTATACGTTCGATTCTTATCCTTGGCGTAGAGCTTTCTTCTTTTTACTCAACAAGTCCTCCGAATATAAATCCTCGATTTCAAAACTCCCGATTTATTAATTACCAAAGTACATATGTCTTTGCCTCGTTCCTTGTCTTTTTAACTGATATCTTCCCGATCTCGTACGCAATACGATAACTCATTCTAATTTATTCTATATCAATCCACATATCGATCTACCCTCTAATCACATGTAATTAGCTCGTAGGTAACCAATAATCACTTGGTCATCAAAGTCCTAAGAATACTCAATCCTCAAACTCTAAGCACAAGATTCTAATTCTCAATCCATAGTCACAACAATATACTATCTCATTTTTTCAATCTTAGATACCCTATCATCGAGTCATACTATCAATGCAATCGTTCTTAATGGTTTTCCAAGTCTACTACAGTCAGTCACTCATACTCGTCCTATAAACTTAATCTAACCAATCCCTAGGAAAAGTACTTATCATAATCACACCATACATTTATAGTTATACTACAGGATCAGTCAACAAGGTTTGGCTATTTTGGTCGTCTATCAAGTAGAAGGTAACAAGGCCTAAGACTGGGTCAAGCAATCCATAACAGTGTCCAAACAAGTTAAAGGGTCAAGCAAGATGGGAAAGTTTATCGAAAAATCTCCAAGAATGGTACGAAGACAACGAGATGCATAATGAGAAGAATTATCCAAGAGGTTAACGAAAAAGAGTTTAGTCAAGTCATAGAAAAGATGGAACACCAAAAATAATTATGTCAAAATAAATAACTCGAAAGCAATCCTATTGGAGAGTTCTAGAGAACCTATAAACCTAGTTGTAGATGTAGATAGGACAGAGTTAATCAAGACGGAAAAGAATGATGATAAGAATTTATTCTTGCTCAATCGGTCATAACGAAGTGAACCAAGTTGAGATATGATCTGATAACCATATACGTCTTCCTGAAATCATGTTGCCAGAATTTTTGCCACACTAGTAAGCTTATATGCAATAAACGATAGAGTCATAACTAAGGTATACACCCTATAATCATATTATCTAGAATCCTCGCCACGCCGACCGGTATGGCTGCGAGAAAATCTAAATTCCATAACTAGGATAAGTATATCCGAAATCAGGCTCTATGTTTTTGTCATACCAGCTAATATGGCTGCGATAAATTCTAAACTCCATAAATAAAGCAGACGTTTACCTTATCAGGATATATCATAATTCAATCCACAAAATTTATCACGATGCAAGATCAAAGTCAACAACGAAAATCAAAAATCAAAAATCAACTTTAACAACGAATTAAAGAAGAGTAAATAGAAACAAGTGGAAACAGATTTCGAGGTGAGATTTAGAGTGAGATCCTCAGGGGTCATCCCAAGGGTACTAAATTGGTCAAAATTGTAACCCACTGAATTTCAAGCAAGAGACTAAATACAGTTAACGGTCCTATGCTGTGACGAGTTCTCCTATGTTGCAATCCTAAAAATCCTCTAGGTGTTCTAATTGTTGTCCTAGTGTTATCAAGTTGTCCTAGATCCTAATTGCAGGCATGCTTGGTACAATAACGTAACCAAACAACTTAAGTCTGGACCTGCATGGGCCGCCACTAAAAATATGTCACGACCCGTTACCCAAATTGTTGGGCCGGGCCGAGCCATGTCCAGCATACGCTTGTTAAAGCGTAGTAAGCTGTTCTAAGAATAGACAATAAAGGATCTAAACTACTAACAGTTCTAAAATCACATTTAAAGTTCATCACAACACAGCATCTATAAGCGAAGGTAACATAAGCACAGACTTAATAATACACTTCCAAAGTATCTAACTGGAGACAAAGTCCAGTATCCAAATATAAGTACAGACAAAGTCTAAGTCTCAAAACACAAGAAAGATAACTAAGCAAGGTTTCCCGCTGGGGCCTCTTCTGGAGCTAAGGCCAGGTCCTCAAAATAAGTGCCATAATATGTAACACATAGCATTTCCTTCTCGAAAAGTATACCTACAACGTTATCCTGTCAGGACGGGAGCAAGTACAACCTCTACAACTAAAGTACTGAATATATAATGAAAGAGATGTACAATAAGAAACATGGTGTGATAAGTCTATAAAACAGGAAATACTTGGGAACATGGCCTCATGGTACAACTGTGATCACAGTATCATAGTAACATATGGAACATGGCATATCTGAAATCATGGTATGACTGGAATCACAGTATCCTAGTAACATAGGGAACATGGCATCTCATAGTCTATCATGGCATGGACACATATGTCATATAGACAGATGTATATGTAATGTTTAAAACTGGAGCAGGTACGTGATCGTCAATAGGTGTAAAATGTACTGTGGTACAAGTATCTAAAATATACTTCCGTACAAGTAAAACAAGCGATAGTTGTACATACGTACAAATACAGCTGGTGTGCCTACGACAAGGTATACATATAAAATGTCAACCTTGCTCGGTACGTACGTACGGGAGAAGGGGGCATGATCACGTACTCAACTATCAGTTTCCCCATAACCCATATTCTAACATGTGAGAGATACGAGAACATTAAAACATGTGGGAGATACTGGGAGTAATATAAGCATGGCCGGTACTGGGAACAGTATGAAACATGTGAATACTCCGAGTAGTATAAAGCATAGTAAAACATGTACTGAGAACCAGTAAGAAACATGTGAAGATATAAGAACTGTCCTAAGCATGGCAGGTACTGAAAGTAATACAACATGTGAAAATTTAACTTGCTACCTCAAGGATCAATATTTTAACATGGTTAATACATGTTCTAGTATTAAATGACAGTAAATGAGTTTGTAGATGTACTTGCCTCGAGCAAAACAAGAATACTAGTACGAAGATATAGATGTCCGGTGTCCTGTCAATAATGATATACAAACTCAGTTCTAAGCTATGTTCAATATTACACTAGTGGTGTGACACGACTCCTAACTGGATACTAGCCAAGTGGGGACCTAGTATAAAAGTCCAATGTGGAGTGCCACTATACACAAACTAACTTCCTAGGGTCTTTACACTAGTATAGGGGGTGGTCCAATACTACAATAACTCAAAACAACACAAAATATTGAAAGTCGTAATTACTCAATAAATAAATCAAACTGTACCCTACGTTCCAACAATTTTTGAGATAGACAAAAAGCTCAATTATATATAAAATAAAATACAAAAATGATCCTTGTTAATTATAGAAATTTATACTAATTTTTCTAGAATTTATAAACCTTCATAAATATTTATTAAAAATCAGCAGACATAAATATACTGAAAATGAGTTCTGTTTTCCTATTTTATAAAATACCAAAAGCACTTAATAAATGCTAGAAAAATTATAATAAATTAGCTAAATTAACATAATATTTAAATACATTTTTTCTCAGATTTTTACAGAAATTAAAATATATATAAAAATTCAAAAACAGAAAGTAATAATTTTTGGAAAAATAATTAATTACAAATTAAGGATAATACATAATCAAAATCTACAGATGTTGTCGGATGATAAAATAAATATCACCAACGTGTCCAGAACGGTCAAATTAGCTAGGATAGCCTACCCATAAGTCCAATTTAGACACAGGGGCAAAACGGTAATTTCGGGTCAAAATGATGTCCCCCGTTGGACACACTTTGCACCAAATAATATGTCGGGATAGAAGTCTACAAAACCTAGCAAATTATATGTCCACGAATCCAGAATGATGATATGAACCCAACGGTATGTCCGAAATAGGATTCCGATGTGCCGATCTCAAAATCATACGTTGACGCGGACACTTAAAATCCAGTTTGCACCGAAATGCGTGCCGGAGCAAATATCTTCAAAACTCAGCAAATTATATGTCAACGAGTCCAGAATGATGATACAAACTCAATGGTATATCCGGAATTGGATTTCGATGAGCCGATCTCAAAGTGACCCGTTGACTCGAAAAGTGGAACCCACTTTGCACCGAAATACGTGCCAGGGCCCACGTTCTCCAAATCAAGCAAATTTTATATGAAAACATGCCAGAACGACGCCACGAGTCTACTGGTGGTGTCGGAAATTGAATCCGGAGTCCCGGGTTCAAAAATGGAATTTAACAAGTGCAAATTAAAGAATTCGGACGGCCAACTTTGACGTCGAATTCGACCAACCGAACGTGCTTATATTGAAACGAAACTTAAAGGAGACATGAAGAGGGTTATACCAGCTGCGCACAGGAACTGGTAGCGCGCCAACCGGAGCTGCGACGACGAAGATACGAACCCGCGAAGTTGGCGACACGAAACTGTCCAAAAATAGTTCAATTTAAAACGTCAACTTGGTGGCCAGTTTTGAGGTATCAAACGACGAAATTAACGGACAAAAATTGAGGGAAGTGAAGTGCTATATACCGCGATTGTGATAGAGCAAAAATTTCGCCGATCTAATGGTCGGATTGACCAAAAAATTCGTGCGAAGTTGCTGCGACGGGACACGAATTTTGAGTTTCCAAACTCGCGCGCGCCGACGGGATTCCGTTCAAAACGCACGAAAAGGCTATTCGGCGCGTCGGAGAAGCGGGCGGTGGCCGCGAGGTGGCTCGCCGGAGGCTCGTGCGCTAGGGGGTCATCGGTTGCCGGTGGCCGCACGGTGGCGCGTGGCCGGCAGCGTACGCGCGGTGCCGTTGCCGCACTGCTACTGCTGCATGCTGCTGTTGGCGTCGCTGCTGCGAGCTGCTGCGCTCGAGCGTGCGCGGCGGCGAGCGGCGCTGCCGCCCGGCGGGGGTGGCCGCGGCAGCGTAGTCCCGGCGAGGGCAGCGGTAGCGGAGGCTATGGTGGTGGAGATGGTATGGGGTGGTGGTGGTGCATGGTTATGGTGAAGGTGGTGATGATGCTTGTGGTGTTGGTGTTAATGGTGAGGATGATGTAGATGATGAAGAGGATGAGAAGGAGGAAGGAGGAGATAGGGAGAAGGATGGTGAGGGTGTTCGGCTGTGGAGGGGGTGGTGGTGTGTTGTGTGTGTTTGAAAAAATAAAGAGAGAGAGGGAGTTATATTATTGAGTGTGTGTGTAGTAATATAAAGAGAGAGAGAGAGAGAAAAAGAGAGATATTTTAGTGAGAGAGAGGGGGGTGAAGTCGGCTGAATGGGGGGGGGGGGGAGAGTGCTATGAGGTGGAGGGGGTGAGGTGGTGTTTGTGTAGGTGTTGTAATTAATAGAAGAGAGAGAATTAGATATATATATATATATATATATATATATATATATATATATATATATATATATATATATATATATATATATATATATAGGATATTTGTAAAGTGGAGAGAGAAAAATAGATATTTAAAATAGGGAAAATATGGGAAAAATATGTGGGGTATTTGGGCAGTCATGGGAGAACAATATGGAGCTTGGTTCGGGTTCGATCGAGCCGGGTCGGGTCAAAATCGGACAGGAGGCAATAATTAAATTAAAAATGGGTATTTATAATCACGAGAAAATAAATAATACGCGGGGACTCTAATAAATGGGACACAAGCGTCATACGGGTAGTAGGCTTCATGTGGGCCACGTCCATACTTAGGGTCGACTAGGTTGGATCGATGTCGGGTCCCAAAATTAAATTGGAAAATAAATCAGGTTTTACGGTAGAAAATAAATCGGCCTAAATTGACCCGAAAGTTGTGCGAAGAAAATGGAGCACAAAATGGAGTGTCTGAGTGGGACACGAAGGTCATGGGTGAAGAGCGTCTCGAGTAGATCATTTATGAGAAGTTGGTTCTGAGAAAACGACTGGTCTGGTGCTCCTAAATTAAAAGTCACGGTAACGTGCAAACGAAGATCAAAAATAAAAGTGGAAATAATTATTCAACGATTAATTGGTCTAAGTTGACCCGAAGTTGCGCGATACAAAAAGAGCACAAGGGAACGAATTTAAGTGGGACACGATATATCAAAACGAAGATAATCTTGTCTACTTCAAAACTCGTAAAGAGAGTTTACAGAGATTGGTGTCCCTGACGCTCCAGAAGTCAACGTTACGAAAAGGTACATTAATGATCAAAACAATTAAATAATAAAATATTTATCGAAATAATTTATTCAGAAAATTTAAAATAAACCCTGAAATTCAGGAGGCTTACAGTCTCTCTCTTTCTCTCTCCAGCCGCAGTCTCTCTCTCTCTCTCCAGGTAATCTTTTCTCTCTCTCTCTCTCTCTCTCTCTCTCTCTCTCACTCTCGGTTGTCGAGGCGGCGGGTGGCGGCGGTGGCCGGTGGTGGTAGGGGTAGGTGTCGGGGTCGCGGTGGTAGGGGTGGGGTCACTGGGGGGCTTGGGTCGGGGCGGCGGGGATAGGCGGGGGCCGGTGGTGGTGGGGGCTGGTGGTGGTGGTGGTGGGGGTGGGGGTCGTTGGGGAGGGGGGGGTTTCGGGTCGGGGCGGCGGGGGCCGGTGGAGGTGGGGTTGGGGGTCGCGGTTGTGGGGGGTGGGGGTCGCTGGGGGGATGGGGGGTTTCGGGGGGCGGCGGGGGACGGCGGGTTTCGGGTCGGCGGTGGGGACGGCGGTCGATGGTGGTTGGGGTGGGTGTTTGGGTGGGGTGGGGGTCGCGATGGTGGGGATGACGGTCGGCGGTGGTGGGGGTTTGGGGCCGCCGACCGCGCACGCGCACGCACACGCACATGCACACACACAGACACGCACGCACGCACGCACGCACGCACACACACACAAACACAAAGTATCGGTATCGGAATATAAACTTAGTATATATATTAGTATATAAATTAGTATATATATAAACTTAATATCAACGTTCAACGTATCGTTATCGGAATTGATATCGGACTATTCCTATGAGTATTGGTATCGATATATAAATTAGTATATATATATATAAACTTAGTATCAAGGTTCAAAATATCGAGGATATATATATATAAAATATCTTAGTAGTAGCTAGGTAAGTGTTGAAAACTAAATTTACTTATGCCAAGTCTTTTGGGCCAATCAGAGTTATAGCTTTTTTCAAAAATCTAGTATAATGCTGGTTACCTCAAAAGGCTTGCATAAGTAAGAGTGTATAGAGTGTATATCGTAGGCGGATGAGTGTATAGAGTGAGCCTCCTTATTGGTTTGTGGGTTTTACTTGATGGTTTTACAACTCTTGACGGATTTTTATTTTCTAGACATGGTTATTTCATAGACTTGGATATTTTTGGATGCTATTACCTAGACTTTTATTATATAGAAATTCAACGGAGGGTTGCTCTGGGTCTCATTGATGTATGTTGGTTTGTGTGATGTATTTGTGATAGATATTTGTATATTGGTGTGCAATGTATATTGGTTTGTTGGCTCATTAATGTATGTTGGTTTGTGTGATGTATTTGTGATAGATATTTGTATATTGGTGTGTGAGGTATATTAGTTTGTGGGTTTGTGTGAGGTGTGATGCATATTGTGATGTTTCGATATTTCGGATGTTGTACGAACAGAGAATGCTGTGTTTTATGTAAAAAAAAATTCAAAAAATTTACAGTTAGCGACGGACTTGCGACTACCAAGCGATGAAAGGTGACGACTGAGCGACGGATTATCCGTCGTTAACTGGAGAATTTCTAGTTAGCGACGGATGTCGTCGGATTAGCGACGGATTATCCGTCGACAAGGTTCTGGAAATATAAAGATTTCCAGAACCTAAGCGATGGATATTCCGTCGCTATACGTCGTTCGTCTGTCGAGAATTAGCGACGGTAGCGACGAATTCGTGTCAGATTTTTCGTATCAGAAACTCTATGATACGTATTTACCGACATATTACCGACGGACCTGTCCGTCACTAAAAAGTAGTATCGAAATTTTTTCGATAATTGATTTGACGAAAATCCGTCGGCTAGTCGTCGCTAAATGTTCGTTCCTTGATGACGGCAAACCGTCGCTAAGTAGTCGAATGGCGACAGAATAGCGACGAGCTATGTTTAGCGACGAACTATTTTTCGACGAATTTTTTTAGCCAAGTTCCGTCGGTTAGCCGTCGTTAATTAGATTTACCGACGGTTTAGCGACGGATATGGCCATTGCTAAAACGTTAAATTTTGGTAGTGATAAAGTTGGGCAGTACACTATGAAGATACAATAAAATGACAACGCGATTGATATTTTTTCTGTTATGAGATTGGGATATTCCAAAAATGCAAGTTTATACCTCCAATCAACACTTGTCTCATGTTTCTGGTTCCGCCCTTGATGGTAGCATTCAAATTTTAATACACTTCATTTCTTCTTGCAACAGCAAGTTATAGCGATTTGTGAGTCACTCTTTAAATCCACCAGATTTATTACTGTACAAGATTGTTTATTTATAGTAAACTTGTCCGTGTATACTACTCAATATGCCGTCAACAACTATCCATGTATTTACTTTAGACATTTTACTTGTGTGTAACACTGATATATAAACCCGCTTTTAGAGAGTTGCTTTGGACATCATTAGAAAGTGTTTTGGTCCCCCTCTTGTCCTTTAAAGCAATCCTGTAAGTTAATCACATCTTTATTTATTTGGTGTCCTGATTACATTGATAATGTTTTTTGTGACATAGTTTTAGAAAGCTAATATTTGTTCCATGGACACGGGAAAAAGGTGTCGGTATCCATATCTTGTTTGTACCGTAACTCTATCTGTATCTGGGTAATATAGGGGAATACATATGTACTTGTTTGAAAATGTCTATATCCCATATTTGTATCATTCCTGTGTCCGTCCATATTTGTGCAAGAAGATAATGAAGATGATTCATTGACAAGTAGGCTGATTACGTGGGTGGCCATTTAGAAGAAAGTTGGGGTGGTCGCATAATTACAATTGACAAGAAGAAAATCCTTTGCAATTGATCCCTCTACTAAACCTTATTAAATGAAACATAGCCTTGGATTGACTGCTTAATGGAATGGTTACTAAATTATTGGCCTTCAGTGTCAAGTATGAATCATCTACACCCGTTACGAGGATTTTTTTTTTACTAGAAAACAATTCTCACAATGCGGTCAGCAATAACTTATTGTTTGTAGGAACTAAAGGTCCAAGTGTTTTTCACTGTTCATGACCTATCTTTAACTAATTATAGTATACTGATCCCATTGTTTATGTATGTTTTGATCACATGTATGACAACCATGTTTACATTTCATAAATCATGTGATGCCAGCCATAAGCTATAATTCTAAATAGCAGCTGAGGATGATGAAAGATGTCATCAGATCAAGTGGTCCAATTCTTCCATTATAGCCAAAATTTAGCAGACATCACTTGTTATCAAAAGGAACGCTTCTGAGAATTAGTCATGAAATTACAAGAAAACAATATCTATTCTCTTAGCCTGCTTATTCATATTCATGCATCAGTCCATATCAGTGTTTGACGATATTCTAAATTGCCGGAATTGTTGTCAATATAAAACATGCTTTTTATGAAGTTAATATAAAACATGTTATCTTATCACATTTTGGAAATAGTTTTTCAAGAAAAAACATAATTTGAAAAACTAATTTGAATTTACACAATGTTATGGTAAATCAACAAAGAGACATGCATATACAATAACGAGGTCAAATTCAAACGAACTAACGGTTAAAATGCTTACCTGATGGCGGAATACTACATATACCAGCCCAAAGAATACTATTATGAAGGGAAGTAAGAAGGGCGTGACCACAACATAGACAAGACCAAGCAAGAAATATAGTTGTATTTTAGGTTCAGCTGAGTCAAAACCAATAATTCAGAATCAAGTTACTATTTGTTCATGATAATAATAATATTTCTACATAATGCAACAACACTCTCTAGTAGATTCCTCATAAAACTGGTATCCATGTAAGGAATTTGTCCATGTGCTCTCTTATAAATATAAAATGTGCAAATGAACACAAATAATTATAAAACATTCTTCTCATTTCTTCTTCAAGTCCATTTTCCATCTTAACCATATCAATACATTACTAATCAAAAATGCATACTACCTTAGTACATAATAAGTACACAATTGCAGATAAAGTGTGGAATTTCCATCATTGCAAGACCAACATTGTCACTATGGTATATGATAAAAGTGAGCAAACAAAAAATAAGGTCTCCTTGACAACATATTAATGCTTTGCTTGAACAGGGAACATGTTGCAAAACTTGTGGTTTCTTTGCTTAAAAGCTAGGTAATATCATGATTAAGAAACCTCACTTGATCTTTGAAGAAATGATTGCATTACATAGATTTCCACTTTATAGTCTCCATAAAAGAAGTCTATGATAAAGGAAATATAAAATGGAAGTGCTACGTTGCCCGTGGACTTGGACCACAGTCCTGGCCCGTGGGCCACGTGTCGCCTCCTGATTGGCCGGGGGGCTGGTGGGCCCAGAAGTTAGCAGGGGGAGGCCAATCGGGAGGCGACACGTGGCCCACAGGCCAGGACTTCGGTCCAAGCCCACGGGCAGCATAGCATTTTTGAATATAAAATGCCTACATTGTTGAGATAGCTCGTGGAAAATGGTATAAGTGGCAAGCAATAGCACTTACTAGATTGTCCAGATTGGAAATTATTTCAACCTCTTTGTCCATGGTAATTATTCAGTAATCATTAGTTGCTGGAAACTCATAAGGTAGATAAAAGGAAAGGGAATCAAAGAACTAAATTATATGGCAATCAATAAAAAAAAATCAGGGAAAGATGATGATTCTTTTGTCTCAAACAAAGTTTGATAAAGAAAAACTGAATATAAAATTTAAATATATTTTATCTTGTAGAATCACAGAATAGGCATTGCTTCAATTTCCTATAACTTCTTGCATAAAAAGGGTATCAAGTAAATTGATGTTGCAAATCTGGCAAATGGCATGATGCACCCAGATTATGCTAGTTATGGTAAGAGAGAACATCAAACCTTCTCAATAAATGAAGCAGGATAACAACGATATGTCTACTCGAAGGAAGTCCTATGATAACCATAACCTTCGAAAACTGGAAATTTTGACAGACAATAATTAGTGGATAATCAATAAGAAGATAAAACAATCTGCATTAATTTGTCACATAAAAAGTGAACTATTGCTCGATGAAATGCTTATAGTGCATTCAGAAATTTGAAGTGAACAGCCAACAAGGCCCCTCTGTGCAGCTAACCTAAGCCTTCTAGAAATAGAAGCATTTGCAACAATAGTTTAGAACCATTTTTTTTGTATCTTTTACCCAATTGTTATAAAGAAACAGAACTTAAACCTAACATGAATAGGCAACATCTAGCTTCTATAAAAGAGTTCTTATAAGTGATAATTGGTTTCACAGAACTTGAAGGCTCTCCTCTTGAACAAATGTAGCATTTATTTATTGTTTGTTCAATTATGTAACTAGCATATTTATGTAACTACTGTTGAAGGACTGATCGACAAAAAATAAATGCTTTTTCAAAAAGTAATGTGTCAAATGGGGGCGTATATTGTACCATACGATGTATGCTTTCTGCCTGACAGTACACCATACTTGAAGGCGTGCCAAGTTCACAAGCATTCAAACATTCAAAAAGTTCTGCTCTATTGTCAAAAAGTTCATTCTCACTAGCCTCAACCATCAAGCTTCAGAGTTGCAGTAGCAAAAGGTTATTGAATCACACAGGCAACTGCTTCGGTTGGCATTCAAAAGTTACCACATTTCCCTGTACCAAATTCTTCAGTTAGAAAACAAATATATATTCTCCAAATTAGCAAAAGGATTAACTTTCATGGAACATTGCAAGTTATAAATGGACCACCAAACTCTTTGTTGTGCAATATGAAACGAATGCAGTAAAAAATTATACGGATGCAGGCTAAAGTGAAAAAAAAAAAATCATCTTTGTAGCTGGTAAATATTATATGTATCATAGTAATATGTTGTGAATATATGCATATGTTAGAATAAAGGTTTATCAGATATGGGCATCTTCCATTAGCCAGGTACAGTCAACTTTAGAAGCTAACGATGAAAACAAGCGAACCCATGGCTTCTACTCAGAATTAATGATCCATAAATTATTATTCTATGATTTACCTTACCCCCACATTTGAAGATAAGTCCTAAACTAGACATTATGTTTATTCTTTTATAATGAACATGTCATAGTCTATTATGCCACAACTCAAAAGTATAATCAGAACGAGCGATTGCATTAATTATATTAACCTGATTTACAGGCTGAAGTTTAAACATTCCTTCGGTATAAAACGTTTTTTCGAAGTATGTTCCTTTTATGGACATCACCATCTGGCCAGCATTGATGTCCATCCTTAGGCCTGCATTACAGAGTAGGTCTCCAGAGATCAGGTTCTATGCGATAGCAGATACATGCCTCACATCTTGAAGCGTCAGAGACTTCCCTGAAGTCAGCTTCAACACCACCGTCCCGATCCCTTGCACTTCAGCTTCTGCCTGGTTCGCCATCATAACACTTTCAGAAGTTGATTGTTTTTCCCGGGGCGTGATTTTAAGGCAAAAAACTAATTTTAAGGCAAAAAACTGATTTCGAGGAAGTGCACAACAGAGATCCAGAGGATTCTGAGAGACAAAATCAAATGTAACACTTTGAAGAAGGCACAAATGATTTTCATAACACCAACGACGAAACCCGACTGAAAAGTTTCTGATTAGCTCAGAAACGATCTCGTTCAGAACGAGATACAAGTGGAGAAGAGGAACGAAAGAAGAAATGAACAGAATAATAAGAAATGTCCTGCTGGGGTGATTGATCACCGGCGCTCTAAGCTAAATTCGCCCCACACGAATAGCTTCCAAGAACCAGCAAGTTGGAAAAGGAACTTCAAAACACTCTGCTCTTCTGACTCCTCGGATGGCACAAAGACTCCTCGGATAACACGAAATGGCGCACACCTTCTCTCTTCTCTACTCTCTGAAAATTCGTAAGGAATTGTCTGGAATGAACTGATAATCTGAGAGAGAGAAGGGAGGAACTTATATATGCGTGTGCAATAACCGCCTAGTATACAACTTTCGGGACGTGGAAAAAACTATTGCCGGATGTTTCGTAATCGTTCAAATTGTGCACAGACACGACTGCGCCAATTGGCACACAGCGCGCCAAATGCATCAAATATGCACACCGCGCCAAAACGCACCAAACCCGTACACCGTGCCAAACGCACCAAACGCGTATAGCGCGCGCTGCACGCACTGCGCCAACTGGCGCGCGAACGGCAGCATGAACGGTTCGTGCGAACGGATGCACGATCGGTAGCATAGAGGCTCGCGCAACGAGCATAACTTAAGCGCAATATGTGCCTAGCGACGATTAAGGTTGTAAAAATCGCTAGTCGGCCGCTAGTCAGTTCGTGGGGACTACGGATTAATCGGACTACTCGGGGACTACTCGGAGACTAGTCGGATTAGTCGGTTTAGAATTTTTAATGAATATATATATATATATATATATATATATATATATATATATATATATATATATATATATGTAATATGTTATAAAAATATTTTAAAAAATAATATGTTAATTGTTGCACTTTTAATTATCGCAGACTACAGTGCATTTTCTTATTCATTATTTTGCATAAATTTCTACTTCGATAAATATTTAAATAATATGTTAACAACTTACTATTTTGCACGGAGAGTTACAGCCGCAGTAGCAAGCAAAAGCAAAAAAAAAGTAACAAGCAAAAATTAAAAAAAGAGCCACAACAACAGTAGCAAAGAGATAACAAAGCAAAAGTAAAAATAAAAAAAGAGTAGGCTAGTCACTTTTTTCAAAAATAGAAAAAGGCAGCAACAAAATAAAGAGTCGACGACGGCTGCCTTGACGAAGTCGACGGCAGCCCAGACTAGTACCAATTTAGCTAATTTTTGGATGGACCAGTCCCTAATCGAGTCGACGGTGGCCGACAAGTGACTAGTCGGGGACTAGCCCCTAGTCGAGTCGGCGGCGGCCGTCTAGCGACTAGTCGGGGACTAGTCGGCCGCCTAGAGGGATTTTTACAACACTGGCGACGATGCTGATGTGCTAAGTGCAAAGTACGCCAACAAAACACCACATTACGTCTCATGAGCCCTTGATCCCGAGTCCGAGTCGCTAAGCCCCTATGGGGCCTAGCTCCAATTAAATAAATTCCAAGAGCATGACAAAAAGCATTAATACTTCATTGTTGAGGTAGCCTTCTTTCCACTAGAAAAACACCCCCCTGCTTTTGAGAGAACCCCTTTGCTACTAGCCTAGCCTTGAACTTGTTAATAGTTCCATCTGCTCATCTTCTTCTTGAAGATCCATTTGAATCCAATGGGTTTCGCTCCTTCAGGAAGATCAACCAACAACCAAGTATTATTAGAGGTGATTGAATCAATTTCATTGTCTATCACCTCTTCCAGAAAATAGCATCTCTTATCTTAATCGCTTCATCATAGGTAAGCGGATCTGCTTCCACATGATAGGTAACGAAGTCATCTCTGAAGTCCTTCGGTATCCTCACTCGCTTAGTTGCTATGTTATATTAAGCGTGAGGCGATGCGAGGCGACGAAGCTGGCACCTCGCTTAAGCGTGCTTAAGCGACGCCTAAGCGGCGCTTTGTTAGCATTTCATCCATTTTTACCTACAGAGCCTCCTACATGTAAAATACTATATATACACAAATTTTAATATTTTTTCATAGTCCTATTAGTATATACATGAATAACAATACCAATTATCAATCAAACAAAGTAACAATATAAATACTATAATCAAAATGCGAAGTTCATCAAAATAGTCACCAATACCATGGTCAAAATAGTCAACAAGCCACACAATGTATACATACTACATAGTCATCAAAATACCATCAAACATAAAAGCTGTCTCCAAAGTTCATATTTTTTTGGGGTCAATTTTTGTTCTGTTCAGTTTTTTTGATCTAAGACGCTTTTCTAACACTAGGCGAGGCGCTATTAAGCGCCGCCTAAGCGACGATTGCTTTTCTGGGGCAAGATTTTCCT
>JANAVB010035017.1:11635713-11805629 GCA_029216955.1 Iris pallida
GCACTTCCTTGTGACCCGGACTCTCCGCTGGAGATACGGGGTTGATGACCCATGATTACTGACGGCTACTGACGATTCTGCGGAACGTCATGCTCTTCCTGATGGGGCCTCTGGTGCCCAAGGGGGACTACGCCGATCCTATTCAGCCAGGGCCCATGCGTAGGAAGGATTGTTCTTAACTACATTTCACTTAGAAAGGTAGGCTACCCTATCCGTTTGGTACGAGTACTTTTGGTTTGGGTACTTGTATCTGACCGTGGCTTGGAACAATAACTTATCGCAGATTAGTTCGTCACATCTTGTCCTTGTTGGTTGTAGGTATGACTTACTACTTCGATGAGAAGGTATTGAACCTTGTTGGGGTCCGGATACCATATTGGATTCATAGTATGGGAAGATACGTTACGTGAATTAGTTTACCATCTCCTGTCCTTGTTTGGTTGGGGGGATGGTACGCTCGTTCAGTAGGTGCGTATTGGAACATGTTATAATTCGATTACTTATTTATTTGAGCAATATTTATTCAGTTTATATGGCATGATATTATGTGTCTTGTTACGTCCCTCTGAGGACCTGGTTATCTCTCCAGGTGTGTGCTATTGTCTTCCGCAGGTATTTTAGCTCTAGCCGTGATCCGCTCTATTTCTTCGAGGATGATTTCGCTTGGATTGTCTTCGCTTCGCCGCCAAATTTATTTCATTTTCTATGTACTTTTCCTTATTTTGTTGGTAGTGGATTTGTCTCCGCCCAACATATTGTATCAAGACAAATTTATTCTCATTATATGATCTTTTATTCATTTCTTTCTGTGTGGATGAGATTAGTTATGGTTCTACTGTATTTTACAGCTTATGTATTTATACGAGGCTTCCATATATTGGAGTATACTTCGTATGAATACAGCTGGCATGTCTACGTTCCTAGTCCTACGTATTTTGGGACTGGGGCGTTACATGTTTTTGTGGTGGCCCATGCAGGTCAAGATAAATTGTTTGGTTACTTTACCGTACCAAGCAAGCCTGCGAATAGGATTAGAAGTCTAGGATCTCATCCACATACTTGACCTCTTTCCTTGATTTTATCTACCATTTGACTCATCAATTGCATCTTGCTTGCTTCCTTTCATCCCTATTCTTATCTTCCCTTCGTGATTGCTAGAGATTGACCCTACTAGTTAGTTGTCCCAAAACACCATTAGTTTAAATCCTTCAAGTTGGGTAGACTACCTTATGACCTAGCAACCCCTTTAACCTAGTGACCTATATTAGCAATCTTATTTAAGATCCTAGAATCTAGAGGACCTAACCCGACTAGCCAACCAAGGACTTGGACAAGAAGACTATAGGACGACCGTATGACTTAGAATCATTCTACCTTCTTTTAATCTAAATCTCTCGTGCCTATGTTTTTACCACTTTGACTAATGATGCAACTATAATCTAGTTTTGCAAACTCATCCATTTATCGAGTTTGTTCATGACTTATGCTATTGAGCGGCCGCTCACTAACATATTGTCTAATCAGAACCTGTACATGATGGTCTGATCAACCGAGTGCACTTTGGTTTGCCTTTTTCATATATCAATCTATGTGGATGGGATGTAGTTGAACTTTTCCTTAGAATTCCATCCACGACTGCCTTGACGATTCTTAAAAAATATTCGTTCGTCCTTGAATCACGTATTCGTATTCGATAACGCCTCCTTCGAACTCTATATTGCTTTCGTCTTCACCTATTTTAGGAGGACGGAAGCGTTGTGCTAGAAATTCCTCTAGCTATCCTATCACCTAATGACCATTATTCACTCGATGCTGCCATATCTTTGTCTTGAACTACTCGATCTTTCCCTCGACCCTAATTCTATAATTTTGACTTTCTAATCACTCGAATTTAAGAAGTGATTACAATCGTCTCTTAATCATATCCTCAACCTAGACTACGACCATATAAACTTCTTTAACCTTTCTATCTACCGTTGTGTCTTCTCACCCCCCTACTAATTCTTAATTTCGAGGACGAAATTCTTTTAAGTTGGGTAGGATATAAAACCCCTAAATTTCTACTAATTATTTTTTTATTAATATTTGTACGGATTTAAAATTTTGTATTGTACGTCGCGTAGTCGTATTTTACGTCGCGCACGAAATTTTATTTTGCTCGACGAGTGCGAATATGTGCGAGCGTACATATTTTTAGAAAAATATTTTTAGTTTCAAAATAATATATGTAAAAATTATTTTTGCTATCATATCAACATTTCCAATTCCATTATTTTATTTATTTATAAAAGTCTTTCGTTTATAATAGTTATCAATAATAAAATATATTCTTATGCATACAAATAATTCCTAAATATTTTGCTAGTAAAAATGTAATTTTCGAGATTCATTAATATTAATAATTTATTATTCAAAAAGATATTTAAAATATTAATGTAATTTTTGAAATTATTATTATTAATATTATTGGAAAATATATTTCAAACTTTTTGTGAAGATTTAAATGTTGATTTAATTTTTTGGATTTATTTAAATAAGTATCTATATTTGTAAATTGATTTATCTTAATTGTTTTTAATAAAGGATAGGGATTAATTAGATTTAAAATTGGATTTGTATTGGATTTGGATTTGAATTTGAATTCATTGATTTAAATTAGTAATTTAAATATCTAAATTGGGTTTAAACAATCCTAATCATTATCTAATTGGGAATTCCCACATCCTATAAATAGGCAGGTACTCCTCCAACTTTTTATTATTCATCCACAAATTCCACAAACCAATGGTGCGTGCCTCGTGTCCGTGTTCCCCATCCAAATTCTTATTCCATAGATTACATATACATTCAATTCCCCGTGTCGACTAACCCCGACACCATAAATCAAATTCCTAATCTATCCAAACCCGCAGCCACCAAGATCGAACCCGTCACCGTCGAACCCCTACCGTCACCAGCTACCCCTTTCATCGACATCACCAGAACCACCCGTCCTCGGCCACCCGACCCAATCACACCAGCCCCGCTGACACCACCACCTCCGACAACCACCACCCGAAATTACCAACACCACCCCGAGCACCGCCCCAAGACTGCAGCACCCATGCCCGGCCACCCTTGCCGTGGCCGTCACCACAACCCGCCACCATCTCCGACATCATCACCACTTCCCTATCACAATGCCACCACCACCGCCACCACGGCCAATGGCCGGACCACCACCACCAGCATATAGAAGTAGAGAAGAAGAAAATTTAACCCTAACCCTAATCACTCACCTCTACCGGCGATCGACCTCCGCCCATAGCCGTCCGCCTGAGCCGCGTTCCCTTCTCGCCGGACCCGACCGAACCCGCTGCGACCCGCCGCTCACCTCCGCCGCTGGAGAGGTGGAGCTCCGCCTCGACCCCTCTGGTCCGTCGGTGCCGCCCGAGTCAGCCCTAACCCTCCGCCAAGCCGGACCCGCCGTCCGACTTCTCCGCGGATCCGCCCAGCCTCCGCCTCGCCGGGGCTACTCCGACGAGCCTGGCCCCTCTTTCCCCAGTCGAAACCCCATCCTCCCGTCGGATCCGCCGTCGGCGACCCCAATCCCAAGCTCCGCAGCACCGCCCTGGCCTTCCTCCGCCCGGATCGATCGCGCCACCGCCTCCCTTTGCCGTGACCGCTGCCCCCTTGCGCCAAGCCGTCCGCCGTCCCGCTTCCCTTCCCTCCATCGGACCACCGCACCGTCGCCGCCGCTGGCGCAGCGCCCACCGAAACCCTCTCCCTCTCTTAGCTTTTCTCTCTCCCTTGCTCTTTTCTCTCTCCTCTAAGAAGCTGGGGTGAGTTGGTTCTCACGAGGAGAAGAGAACCAACAGAGTGATTTTTGTGTATTTTATTTTATGTTATTTTCTTTTATTATTTTATATTACTTTTGTATATTATATTATTATATTATTATATTATTCTTTTTATAATTTATTATCAGTATTGTTATTATAATTGTTTTTTATGTATATATTTAAGTGTTTTCTTATGGGAACCCACAACCTATAAGACTGCTTATTACTATATTATTATTAAATTGACAATATGATTAATAACAGTTCCTGATTATTAGTATTGTTATTAGTACTTATTATTACTATTCTTATTATTATTAAGGTTAGTATTTAAGTTTATATATTATTATTTTTTTCAAAACTATATGTATAGTATAGAGGTAAAGCTATCTAGGAAATTTTCAAATTTGTTTAAGCCAAAAAAATAAATTCTCTAGATTATATAAAGTTATTTAAATATATTTTTATCATAAGAAGTAGATTTTCAAATTATAAAATATTTTTATTTTAGTTACTTGTCAAAGATATTAATAATGATATATAGTTTTATATATAAGCTACAAACTTAAAGCGTTTTGCCCTAAAACGACTTTCGATTTTTGGGTATTTTATTGGGAAGCATATTTTGACTAATAAATATTATATTTCAAGTATTATAAATTATTGTTCTAAAATCGTATAATTATTATTCTTTATCTTTTGAATCTCCTCCTGCCCATAACCAATCCCAATCTTCCTATCCCTTTGCCAATTCCAAACTACTTTATATCCACCCTAACTAAATTGACCGTCCTGGACCCGATGGGACTGTCCGTGCCACCATCAGAGGTCACCTTGTGTAGTTGTTACACCGAAGTCGCAGATCGTGCCACATTGATCATTGCAGCACCACCAGGCGTACTACCAGGCAAGACACCTTGCCATTCGCTTGTTTAATTATTTTAGCTCATATTTCATGCATTATTTATTTTCTTTATGCAAAATAAACTATGATACATGGCATAACTGTTAGAACTTACTGTTCATTATTTCCTGCTGTGTATTATTTTCTTACAAATTAAACCTAGATTTAAGGGACCACCATGTGTGTTGCATTTATTGGCCTTGACACGTTGTAACACGAAGTTGTGTGTCGTATGTAGAACACGGAAGTACGTGATTGGCTGGCCACCAGTACGTACAAGCCGTGCGATAGGAATAACGCTAATAGAAGTTGCATGCTAGTTTGACTTAGCGGTTATAGTGGTTTGTGTTGTGGATACAACACAGTAGGCATTGGGCGGGAGGACAATTCCTTAGCGTATGGGCTTCGATGCACTTCCTTTGTGACCCGGACTCTCCGCTGGAGATACGGGGTTGATGACCCATGATTACTGACGGCTACTGACGATTCTGCGGAACGTCATGCTCTTCCTGATGGGGCCTCTGGTGCCCAAGGGGGACTACGCCGATCCTATTCAGCCAGGGCCCATGCGTAGGAAGGATTGTTCTTAACTACATTTCACTTAGAAAGGTAGGCTACCCTATCCGTTTGGTACGAGTACTTTTGGTTTGGGTACTTGTATCTGACCGTGGCTTGGAACAATAACTTATCGCAGATTAGTTCGTCACATCTTGTCCTTGTTTGGTTGTAGGTATGACTTACTACTTCGATGAGAAGGTATTGAACCTTGTTGGGGTCCGGATACCATATTGGATTCATAGCATGGGAAGATACGTTACGTGAATTAGTTTACCATCTCCTGTCCTTGTTTGGTTGGAGGGATGGTACGCTCGTTCAGTAGGTGCGTATTGGAACATGTTATAATTCGATTTACTTATTTATTTGAGCAATATTTATTCAGTTTATATGGCATGATATTATGTGTCTTGTTACGTCCCTCTGAGGACCTGGTTATCTCTCCAGGTGTGTGCTATTGTCTTCCGCAGGTATTCTAGCTCTAGCCGTGATCCGCTCTATTTCTTCGAGGATGATTTCGCTTGGATTGTCTTCGCTTTGCCGCCAAATTTATTTCATTTTCTATGTACTTTTCTTATTTTGTGGTAGTGGATTTGTCTCCGCCCAACATATTGTATCAAGACAAATTTATTCTCATTATATGATCTTTTATTCATTTCTTTCTGTGTGGATGAGATTAGTTATGGTTCTACTGCATTTTACAGCTTATGTATTTATACGAGGCTTCCATATATTGGAGTATACTTCGTATGAATACAGCTGGCATGTCTACGTTCCTAGTCCTACGTATTTTGGGACTGGGGCGTTACACCCGAGTTGTAGCGTTCGACAACTTAGGATGTCTGACCCCCAGGAAGTACGTCATGTAGTCCTCGCTGTAGTCGGCCATCAGGGTTGCCGGTCGTCTTTCAGATTCCCGAAGAACATGTTGTTGCCACTCGAATTAAAAGTCGGTCACCCAGTCGAAATATGCCGGTTTGTAATTTAATGGTTGGGTTTCGCACGGAGGCTCCAACATTCGTAGTGTACGCTTCGGCACAGTTTGCACGAAGTCAAACTGACGAAGTACTCTATCGGGCATGTACGGCTCCGTGATCTCATAGCATGTGATCATGCCATAATAAAGAAAGTGGTTGGACCTCACGATTTGCTCGCATAAATCCCGGTATGGATTCCAAAAATCTGTCGAAATACAGTTAACAACAAAACAAAATTTATATAAAAAAGTACGTCAAAATTATTACCTCTTCTGGAACCAAATTGTCTAGTACTTCATGAATGGAAGCCAGTGTTTGCCAATTTTTGGTTTCTAGCTGGGATGGCCTCCATCGAGACACTCTAGGAAGGTTTTCAACATACTCTTGGTTCAGGTCATCCCGTCTGAGTATCGAAAAGTGCTCGTATATCCATGTCTATTCAATTTATAAATGAATAGTCAAAAATAAACAAAAAAATAAAGTATACGAGATTAAATTGTTAGAAGTTTTCTTACATGTAGCAGAGTCTGACAGCCGACCATTGTCTTAGTCCCGACACGGGATTCGATGCTGAGCTCGTGGTAAAGATTGGCTAGAATACCGCTTCCCTAGGATTATTAATGAATTCATCCACTTGAGATAAATTAAGCATGTACCTAGCATGTATCGACGTTCCGGACTTATCCGGAATGTCGACCATTCCTAGGACGAACAACATGTACGCACGGGCCACCGCGGTGACCATATCATCGTCATCGTCATCCACCTCCATATCCATGAAGTGGTCCACCAGAAATGACAGAGGAATTCCATATGACTTCTTGAAGCCTGGCAGAGTTGTAAAACTGGTAGCCTGAAGTCCAAGGTGACTTGAGACAAACTGGACAATCTTCTCGTACCATTTCACAGATTTATCATTGGTGTAATGTTCTTTGGTCATGACGTGCCTGGTCACTGGCAGCTCCAGTATCTGGTAGACGTCGTCAAGTGTAATGGTCATCTCCCCTGCTGGAAGATGAAATGTGTTGGTCTCCGGGTGCCATCTCTCCACAAGGCGGATATGAGGGTACTATCCATTGTCCTATAGGCATTTTGTGCCAAATTGTGCAAGCCGTTCGGTATAATTTTGCTTTGGACGGCCTCCGATAAGCTTCCAAACTGCCAGGACACGGTTTCTTCCCGTGACTCACAGCCCTAAGGATACGATATGTCCTCTGTATATCGAACAACAGAAAAACAAACAATTATGAAATATATATATATAATATACTAAACTGGTAGCTTACAAATGTAATGTACATACCGGGTTTTTTCATATTTCATACGCAATGTGGTTCTCAAAAGAAACCAACATTGAGCAACCGGGCGGGAACATGCGGCTCAGAAGGACCGGCCTCCTCAGATGGAACAGAACTGCTTTGACGTGATAGGAGTCAGCCAATTGGCACGTTGTCGTCGTCATCGGAAGAACGCATAGGAGTAGAAGCTCGTTGCTTCGATGGAGCTTGGGGTGCCGGTGGCGGCGGCCGAGACCGAGCTAGGGGCGCCTGTTCAAAAATTGTAATCGGACGCTCGAGAGGACGTACCATTTATTATAAATGGAAGAAATAATACGCCCCCGTGGCTCGATCCAATGATCTTCTGCCACCCAGTCATGGTCTTATATCTCTCCTCAGTAACCACAAGGGTTATGCGAGTTCGACGATATTATATAATTATCGAGTTATTTAGTTGTATCAATTGTACTTATTCATTTTTGTGTCAGTGTAGTTATATATATGTATGTATATTAGTATTACATTTTTGCATAGTTGTATTTATATATATATTATATATATATATATATATATATATATATATATAATATATATATATATACTCATACACATATATATATATCTTTATTTATATATGAGGTATATATATAAATTGATGTGTGTAAAAAGATATATATATATATATATATATATGAGTAGATATAATATATATATATATATATATATATATTATATATATATATATAATATATATATATATATATATATAAAATATATATTTATATATTTTATATATATATATTAATATATATATAATATATATAATATATATATATATATATATATATATATCTATATATATATATATATATATAATAATATATATAAAAATATATAATATATATATATATATATATATATATATATATATATATATATATATATATATATATATATATATATATATAAAATACATATCAAAAAAAAAAATATATTAAAATACATATCAAATACTCAATTAACCAATATAATAATATCTATTAGTAATAAAAATATTTATTTAATCACCACAAATTAATAAAATAAATAAAATAATTAAAGGGTGGTTTGGTGAATCCATACTATTCACCTTTACCCAGGTCCAGAAAATTGTACAAATATTGTAAATAAAAATACCAATTTTGTGTACAATTATTCAAACAATTAAAAATGCACATATTTACCTAAAATAATTTAGAAAGTATTTGTACACACAAATATGCCTACATGGTCGTCTTTGGTTTCACTACATACCTACAAGGCTTGTATTCGGTTCGGAACAGTTCGGGCTAAGTTGGTACAACCGGGTTCCTGCAAAGTCAATAAATCTAATAATAATTAATTAAACTTATTTATGATGGTCATGCTATAACTTGGCCTGGTTTTCCTAGTTAGGACACACCGATGGCTTGGCACTCCCCTACCATGGCTAAACACTAGTCAAAGCACGCTATTGCACTACCCGTGCCATAATTTCTGGTTGTCTTGTACTCCAATTCCTAACCATGGCTAAAAAATATCTACCGTAAAATTAACTAAATAACCATTTATAAAATCTAAAAATCCTCATTTAAATCAAATAAATAATAGAAAAAAATTCAAAATTTTCGGGAAGGGAAGCTACACTTGACAAGGACAAAAAATGAAGCATCCCGTTACAAAGAAAATAGTATTATAGAAGAAAATACAATTTGGTCTCATAAAAAGAAAAATAACTTTATTCTCAATGGATGAACATTCATTCTAATTTTCGTGGGGAGCTAAAAGGAATTTGTTATGTTGGTATGATACTACTATTTGTGGCTGTTGATATATTTAAAAGTTTTATTATCACGTGTCCTGTAATACGAAGTGGTCTTATTCTTGTTTCCATGGCCACTCGAGGCTATTGACAACGCCACGTATTCCTTCCATTCACAACATAAACCTTAATCCCAACTGTCCATGGGCAAATGAAGGTCATGATACATACCACCTCTCTATATAGCAGCTCATATCTAAAATTAGTAAGCAGCCCGCTAACCCGCCCGCCAACATTTGTAGCAAGCAAGCAAGCAAGCAAAAAATGGAATCTACTGCAATTATTGTAGCATGGTTGATGGTAACACCATGGACTATGACTTATGAGCCTTCTTGTCAAAATTTTGACAAGAAGCGGACCCGACAACTGCCGCTCCCACCAGGGCCGAGGCCCATCACGGTCGCCGGTAATATGTATCTGGTCGGCCCCCTCCCTACCTCGACATGCTAGAGTTGTCCAAGACGTACGCCTCCTGTGTAGAAGCATGGAATTTCAGGCGCATCTATAGGCCAGAATTCATATGCGCTAAATACTATGCGACTAGACTCAAGCATGCGCCAGAGAGTTTAAACAAAGTACTTGGCACAACAAAGGACAACAAAAATATAGACATCAAAAGAAGGATTTAATTTCATATGAAAGTCTATTACATGTCTGAAGAAAGGCAATACAAAGAAGAACTTCACAAAAAGAAAGATCCTAAAGCTACAACCAGACGCAGTAACTGCCATGCGCCCCATGCCAGGCACATCATCCGTCAGGCACATCACTCTGATGTCTCATCCAGGCGCATCGTCTTGTCATTATGGCGCAAGCGCATCAGAACCAATCAGCCCTTGTCTAGCAGGAGGAGAAGCTCTTCTAGCTCGACAAAGATCGTGGCACGATGCCCCGGTCTCCAGAAGTAACATGCACACTCGGCTACCCGCGGCTCTTCCAGCATAACACAAATTGGGGCACGACCGCCTCGATCTTTGGATATAACAGGCACCTTCAGCCTGTGTCGGGACATGACGATCCTGATATTTGGATACAACAGGCACTTTCACAGGGTCGATGGTGAAAAATCGAACTCGGCACATCTTCGTCTTCGGAAGGAGTTCATCGTCAACTCGCCATGGCAGGGGACTGATCGAGTTCGTGAAATGAGAAACAAAACTTCTCTTCATGCCGCTACTTATAGGCCAGGGCAAATCAAACCCATGCACCAAGTGACAACTTCTCCGAAGTTAGTGCAATGAACTTGCATTTATGGTGATGAATCTGCCCCTTCGAATTCAACCAAGTCAAAACAGCCATTAACGCCTCGAAGAACTCAACAGAAGGACAAAAAAGAATGTGACACCGGGTTGATGCGCCATCAACACCATGCACTCCTCAGGGATGCGCCCAAATGGGCCAGAGACCCATGCGCCTAAAGGGGCACTCACCGATGCACCCTCCTCAAACTGATCACCATTAAGCATTTAATGCTGAATGACAAAGGCGGTGACGTATTCCAAGAGCCGTCCAATTAGCAGTCCTTTAAAGAAAATGAAGTGCCGCTGATGTCAGCACCATCATTACACCTTGGGTCGGTAACAAATACCGCATGGCCGATCGATCATTCGTATGTGCCTCGTGGCCATGTGCCCAGAAGACTGCGTGCGCCCCAGTGGTCATACGCCCCCTCAGCTCACTTATGATCTCAAGCAATAGAAGACTAAGCCCTGCATGCGCCTCAAAAGCCATGCGCCTGGACTTGCTCATGACTCCTAAAAGTCATGAGACCAAGCCGCCTCCCCTGTGCCTGATCCTAGGCATACCCTGATGCGAAGCTCTGCATGTGCCTCAAAAGCCATGCGCTCAGACTTGTCTATGATGCCTCAAACTCATAGGACTAAGTCGCCTTCATACGCCTGAACCTAGGCGCACCCCGAAAGATCACACTCCTCCAAAACTGAGATCTTTGAGCGACAGGCATACGCCATACGTCCTTTGACTTAGTTCTATTCAAAGAATGGGTGCTAACCACCCAAGATCTCAGCAACAACCAAATCTCAGAAACTGCCACGTGTCAGGTCCTTCGCAGTCCAATGAAGCAGTTCGAGCAGATTCTCCTACAACTCGGGGCGCATCATCCATGTGCCCCCGCCAGCATCAGCCACGTGGCATCCCCATGTCCAGGCACATCCAACATATGCGTGCGTGAGCAGCCAGCCTGCAATCTATAAATAGGAGGATCAATCCTTCACCACACACAGACATAGAAAGAGATATATACAGATAGACTGTTATATCCACATACGGAGGCCAGAAGAGATACTTAACGTCCACTTCTCCTCGCAACGCTTCGACATCCAGAGAAACCCAGACCTTCAGAGAGTTCGAGATTGTCGTCAGATCGTCAACGGAGTCAACATATTACCACTCGTTCCATTGATACGGTGTCCAGATAAAAACAAAAGTATACTTCTAGGACTAGATCTAAGTCCTACATTATACTCTGTTATGTTTGTAATTTAAAACATCAATTCCAAAGAGTTTTAATAGCAAACAAGCTGGCGACTCTGTTGGGGATCTCTTTCTCCTCCAACGAGAAAGTTGTGTCACAATCTGACGACATCAAACTTGGATCCTCCCACAAAACACTTGTGGTGTGCCTCAATCAACAAGCGTATGAAGAGTTCATCTCTGAAGGCAGCACGAGTCTTTCGAAGCAGCTGCCAAAGCCGAAGAAGACTCGCCAAGTCTGGGTGCGCAAGGCCGATGCGCCTGGCACCATCACTAAAGCGGATGCACCACCGCAGCTGGCCCTTCCTACTGACGCTCTCAGCAACAAGGATGCACCTACTGGTTTCGCATACCTCTCTAGGAAACGCAGTGTTGACTGCGTTCCCCAATCGTCTTCTTCCCAGCCGAAGAAGATGCACCAACGGAGCAGAGGTACAACCAATCTCCAGCGCATGAGCTTTGGTGCATAGGAGAGAACGTCCATCTTCAACAGACACTCGCTGTCATGGCGAGGCACAATTGGATTCTGAGTACTATGCATCTTCGTAGGCTAGTACAAAGAAATTCGAGGTAGCACAGGCCATGCGTGTTGGCCCATTGGTCATATGGTCAACCTGATTTTAATAATTGATCAAACTCTGTCTAGATATACGGGACATCTCGAATTCTTGGACATGATCAAGATTGGCTATCCACTGAATTCAAGACCGAAGATCTGTTTGCCTACTCGAGTCTGTAATTCCTTATGCAATGTATTTTTCATTTTATTTGAGTCTAGGAATATGTTGTACACCGAGTCGTACTGGCAAATAGGCTATCCCTCAAATGAGTTCAAAATGTTTTTAAAATGACCTCTCAAAAAGGTTTACAAAAAGGTTTTTCAAAAAGGTTTTCAAAGATCACCAAAAGCTTTTTCAAAACCCTAACTAAACCCTGACTTAACCCTGACAGAACTCGGACCGAGTTCGGCCAGAGTTCGGTTAGTGGCCGTTGTGATTTTGAATCCTTGGAACTTGGTCCTCCTGCAGTTGCGGATTTGACCGAGATTTTCTCAAAGAGTTCTGTCCGAATTCTGTCCGAATTCTGTCAGAAGTCTGCCTTTGGAACTCCTATAAATAGAGAGGTATTTCAATCATTTCAACTCACTCATTCACTTTCAATCTTCTCTCTATCTAAAGCTTTCAGTCTTCCAAAGAGTTTTCTAGAGCTTTCAATTTCAGATCCCAAGCCAGTTACAATCCTCTAGTCAATTTGCCAGTGCGGTACGGTCTAGAAGTTTCTGAGAGATTGTAATCAGAAGGCTTGATTGAAGAATACCTCTTCACATTTGAAGTTGGATGAGTTCTTCGTATCAAAGCTCGCGTTGTAGAAGTTGCAAGGACTTCGTAAGAAAACTTGCGGTTTTTCCAATAGTGGATTCAACTGGTAGCAAGAGTTCTACCGACTGGATTAGTCCTCAACAGAGGAATACCAGTATACATCGCTGTCTTTGCGTTTGCTCTCTTAACTTTGCCTTTACATTATTTTATTTATGATTAATATTCTGTGATTGTGCTGCTAACATTTTTAATTAGCATTATTCCGCTGCCAACTCTATTCACCCCCTCTAGAGTATTACGCTTTACTATTTCGTTCCTACAATTGGTATCAGAGCGGGTGTTACAGGTAAAGCAAAGGTAACAGTACAACTATTTATTCATTTTAATTAACTGTTATATAGATCACAGCACAACACATGGCAACTGTAAAATTCACAAGTGAAGGCCAGGCCACAAACAGACCCCCACTGTTTGATGGTACAAATTATACATATTGGAAAACACGGATAAGTTTCTTCTTGAAATCTCTTGACTTTGATTTATGGTCCATTGTTCTTGATGGCTATCAAAAGCCACCTCGTATAAATGTTGATGGAGTTTTAGTTGAAAAACCCCATAGCAGATATACAGAGGAAGAAAAGAAAAGGGCCAGTCTTGACGTATGCGCCATTAATGCTCTCTTTTGTGCTTTAGACAGAACTAAATTTAACAGGGTGTCTATCTGCACAACGGCTAATGAAGTATGGAAGCTACTTGAAGTCACACATGAAGGCACGACTCAAGTCAAGGAATATAAAGTCAGCAGACTTACTCAAGAGTACGAGGCGTTCAAGATGAAGTCCAACAAAATAGTTATACAAATGTTTGAGAGGTTCTTGGATATTATAAATCCTTTGTCCTCCCTAGGCAAAGATTACAGTAACCATGAAAAGATTCGCAAACTCCTGCGAGCTCTCACCAAGAACTGGATTCCAAAGGCTACTGCAATCATTGAAGGGAACGACCTCACAACTATGTCCCTCGAAGTACTCATGGGTAAGCTACTCACTCATGAACTGGAGCTACAAGATTTTGATGAGCCTGCACCAAAGGAGAAGACAATCGCTCTCAAGGCTCAGCACAGAAAAGCTGCTGAAGGTGACTCAGACAGTAGTGGATCTGACGCTGAAGATCAAGCACTCCTAGCAAGAAAGTTCAAAAGATTCATGAGACATGAAAAGAGAGTCAAAGAGAACAACAACAACAACTGGTATCAAGAAGATGCTGTCTGCTATGGTTGCAAAGAGAAGGGACACATGAAGAAGGATTGTCCCACAAACTCATCATCAAGCAAAAAGAGCAACAGGTATGAAAAAAGGAACCTGAAGAGATCAACATCACGGAAATATGCCAACACCAGCATATGGCATGAAAGTGAAGCCAGCGACTCAGAAGACGAACAATCAGAAGACGCTACAAATGTATGCTTTATGGCATCCGATCAGGTACCTACTGAACCTGTAGTTGATACTTATGATGACTTCACCTTCGAGCAATTAGGAGATGCCTTCAGTGACCTGATGACTGATTACAGGAAACTGCGTAGCAAGTATCAGACCGCTAAGAAGGTACTCAAAGAGTACAAAGGTGAAATAGGTAGACTTACCGACCTACTAGCTGAGGTTAGAAATAATGTTAGTGAGTCTGGTGAGCTTTCTTCAATAAAGATCTTATTACACGAGACTACCAAGTCATCTGAAGAGAAAGACAAAATTATTGACCAACTCAAGGAAGAACTTTCTATAGAGAAGAAAAGTCTTCGATGTGCACAAATCAGAATGGAATCACTTACTTCTGATTATACTAAGTTGTATGACACTTCCAAAAGATTGGAAATTTGGTTAGGAAAACAGCCTAAGCCTGCTGCTTCCTTCCCTAACACGTGTCACTTACCGAAAAATCGGAACATTCCCAAGCCAAACACTGTCAGACCCAACCATATAAAACCTTTACCCCAAAAGGTTAAGCCCAAACAGGATTATAGGCATGCTTTCTTCTATACTAGAAAACCCAAACCTACCAACCATGCACACCACTCAGCTTTCAATACTCGACATGCATAATGTCACTATTGTGGCCTCATTGGTCATATTTTATCTGCATGTAGAATAAAAAATCTTGTAGATTTAAATATTTATGCCTGGATACCAAAAGCTAACAATTCAGGATCCTACAAGAAATGGGTACCAAAAGTTTCATCTGCAAACTATTTTGTAGGTGGAACACCCTTCACACGATAGAAGCAAATGGATCCTCGTCAGCGGTTGCTCATGGCATATGACCGGTGACGCTACCCTATTTACAATACTGTCGAAGAAAAAGAAAGAAGGCTATGTCTCCTTCGGTAATAACTTGAAAGGGTATATTATTGGTATCGGTGATGTTGGTAAGTCTCCCTATCCTGTGATTAAGGATGTCTGTCTGGTTACCGAGTTGAAACATAACCTACTCAGCATAAGTCACCTAGCTGATCATGGTTATGGAATCAACTTTGGCAAAGACAAATGTACTATAGTTGATAGCTCAACTGGTAGTACTATCTTTGAAGGTATCAGGGAAGACAATATATATGTTTTCTATTTGTTAGAAGAAACTAACATTTCAGGTAGATGCTTAATCGCCAAGAGTGATGAGAGTCATCTGTGGCATATGAGACTCGGTCACGCTAATATGGATACAATATCAAGATTATCCACAAAGAAGCTAGTACACGGTTTACCGGACATTACTTTCAAGAAGGACTCGGTATGCAGCCAATGTGAAAAGAACAAAGCTACCAGATCTACTTTCAAGTCAGTAAACGCAGTATGTACTACTAGACCTCTACAATTGCTTCATATGGACTTATTCGGTCCTAGCAGAGTTGCTAGCCTCGGAGGTAAACTTTATGCTTTCGTAATTGTAGATGATTTCTCTAGATACACGTGGGTATATTTCTTGACACGCAAGAATGATGCATTATCCGAATTTGTCGCCTTTTGCAAGAAAGTACAGAATGAAAAAGGTTACATGATCACTCGCATAAGAAGCGATCATGGAGGCGAATTCGAGAATGCTAATTTTGAGCAATTTTGTGACATACACGGTTTTATACACGAGTTCTCCTGCCCTAGGACTCCACAACAAAATAGAGTTATGGAACGTAAGAACAGAACTCTAACCGAAATGGCCAGAGTGATGTTAAACCAGTTTAGTCTACCCAAATATTTCTGGACTGAAGCTGTCAATACAGCTTTCTATGTTCTCAATAGAGTTCTAATTCGACCCAAATCGAAGAAGACTCCATTTGAGTTATGGTTTGATAGAATTCCTTCAGTTTCATACTTTAGAATATTTGGCTGTAAATGTTTTATTCTTAATACAAAAGACAATTTGGGAAAATTTAATAAAAAGGCCGATGAAGGTATATTTTTAGGTTATGCGGCCAAGAGCAAAGGATACAGAGTCTTCAACAAACGTACCATGATCATCGAAGAGTCAATCAATGTCACTTTTGATGAATTGAATCAAATGACTATCGATGACAATGACGAAGATACATCTGTACCAAGCACAACTCCAGTTGATTCTCAACCAAGCTCTGTACTAGCTGAACCTCCTAGAGAAGCTCCAGGAGCCAGCTACCTTCAGAATCTACCGAAAAGGTTAAAATTTACAGCTGATCATCCAAAAGATTTGGTAATTGGTGATATTACCTAAGGATGTATGCAGAATGAGTTTGAGATGAGCATGATGGGAGAGCTGAAATTCTTTCTCGGATTACAAATCAAACAAACTGATAATAGGACGTTCATAAATCAAGCCAAGTACACAAAAGACTTGTTAAAGAAGTTCGATCTGGACAAAGTCAAACCTATTGGCACTCCAATGGCAACTTCAACAAAGCTTGATTCAGATGAACAAGGCAAGCCAGTCGACACACGTAAGTATCGAGGTATGATTGGTAGTTTACTTTATTTAACTGCTAGTCGTCCAGATATAATGTTTAGTGTTTGCCTGTGTGCACGTTTTCAAGCTAACCCAAAGGAATCACATTTGTCTGCAGTTAAGCGTATCTTTCGATACCTTAAGGGCACTTCTTCTGTTGGCTTGTGGTATCCCAAAACTAAGTCCTTTGACCTTATTGGTTATTCGGATGCAGATTTTGCTAGATGCAAAGTTGATAGAAAAAGTACCAGCGGTACTTGTCATTTCTTAGGCAAGGCTTTAGTCTCATGGTTTAGTAAAAAGCAAAATTCTGTAGCCCTATCAACAACAGAGGCTGAGTATATCGCCGCAGGACGTTATTGTGCTCAGATTTTGTGGATGAAACAAACCCTAGAAGACTATGATTTATTTTACACACATATTCCCATTTTTTGTGATAACACGAGTACTATTAATTTGACTAAGAATCCAGTATGTCACTCTCGTACTAAACATATCGAGATTCGACATCATTTTCTTAGAGATCATCATCAAAATGGAGATATAAACCTTGTGTACATAGATACTGAAAATCAACTAGCTGACATCTTCACTAAACCTCTAGCGGAAGATCGTTTCAATTATTTACGTCAAGAATTAGAAATTTTGGACGTCAATAATATTAATTAATTTTGTTTTATGATTATATATAATTATGCAAAAACTGTATTAGAGACAAGCCAATAAAGAGTCTGTCTGTCACCACAACTACGGTTGAAGCGAAGCGGTACTTAAGAGTTCCCCGGTGAACCTCCGCCAGCTGGGACAGTACTCCTATAGCTAATCTGAGACAGTCGCTGTGTAACGACATTTAATTCATAAAATAATATTAATTATGTTAATTGAAGGCTAAAATAACAAATTTTTGAATTAAATATTTGAAATGAGACAATGAAAAAGAATGGCAAAAATCAACTATACAGAACCCTAGGCGAATTCAGCCAGAGCTCTGACCGAATTCGGCCCGAGTTCGGTTGAGGGTGTCTGGTTATATATACAGAACCCGAGAAGTCCTTCTTCTTTATTGCTTCCAAACTATTCATAACAGCAGCAGCAGCCGCGAAGGAGCCCCGAACCCTAGCTTTTCACCATCCTCTTTCTTCCAATCTAAGTGGTGAAGTCAATCCAAAATTTGGATTCGTGCGGAGTTCGTCGTTCTCTTCGACATACTTTGATTTCGGGAGGTATAACTCCATCTTTCTCCACTTTTCAATTAGTGCATTTTTATTTCAATTTGCACAAATGGCACCCAAATTCAATCCATCTAAGAGGAAGAAGATGACTCCTAGTGAGAAAGGGTCATCTTCGCATCCGCATACGGATTCCCTCTTCTCGCCGGTCCAAATGAGCGACGGTGCGTTCGACGGGTTTTTCCTCCAAACCCTAGACCAAGCCCTACTGTGGTATGGAGACTTCTCCATGAGATCCATATGCACAGGTGCTCCAGTCAAATGGACTGTATTTCCTGACCACCGCCTTTTCTTTGAGGCATTAGGGCTACATCTTTTTGTTCAAATATGCTTTCCTATAGCAACTAATGCCATTAGATTATTTTATTGCAATCTCATATTAGACACTTTTGATGTAAGCACTCGTGTTGGAGGTATTGATATCAATTTCGATGATAACCTCTTAGCGGAGATCCTTTGTATCCCTAACGACGGTGAACCGCTAGTCGATATCACTGAATTTGATTTTCCCGAAGGCACGACACTCGCAAGTTTCAAAGCGGAACTCTGTGCACCTGATAGAGTACGCTCTGGAAAGTTCGAGGCTAACAACCTGAACTTGTTTAACTATGAATTGCATCGCATCATCTATTCCACTATCCTTCCAAAATCTACTTCCAAGGATGATGTGACTTCTCTTGAGCTATCCGCCATGTACCACATTCTTAAGAGGATTCCATTTTCTGCCCCTAAGACCATGATTCAGATGATGGGACGTTGTCGTGCAAGAGATAGAAATCACTCTTACACGATGATTCTCCCACGCATCTTTCAGCGCTTCGATATCGATCTGTCGACTTGTACTCAGGACCCTGAGCCCAAGTTTCTTCAGTTATCTCGTCGTAGCATGACTGCTACAGCTCCACCTACTGCACCTCCTCCACCACCTCATCAGTATGCCATGACATTTGAGGGCATACATCAGCATTTATCTGCTTTGCACATCTCGATAACGGACATGGCTCGCGAGCGTGAGTTCCGCGACGTCACCCGTTATCAGGCGCTTGCAAATTCCTTAGCTGATCTTCGTTTCGCCCAGACTGGTCATTCAGCCGGTTCCATCCCTAGAGATCCAACTTTCTCTGGTTACCGCTGTGAGGATGAGGCTGTTTATGCCTACTTCCAGCCCGGTAACGCCTATGATTGGTACCGTCCTGATCGTGCTCCACCTCGTGACTTTGTTGGTGAGTTCTATGCTGGTGCCCCACCTCATCCTTCTGGTGCTGGTACCTCTGGTGCTGGTACTTCAGGACATGCTGGTCACGTTATTGATGATGATGATGATGATGATGATGAGGAGATGTGACTATCTGATTTTGAGTGACATTTTATTGTACACTTGGAAATGCTCCAACATTCCAAGTTCTTATAAGTATTTTTTTTGATTATTATCAGCACTTTGTAGTATGCTTCAGTACTTATTTATTTGCATGGACATGTTTTATTTTGCCTCAGTTTATGGCATTCCAGTTTATTTCATCACTATGTTTCAGTTTTAGTTTATGCTAGCACTATCTCTCTATGTTGCTTCATTCTTTCTAACTGTGTTTGTAATTACATGTCTGTGATGATTTTTTTTTAAATACATGCCTGTGTTATTTATCTAAACTTTATTTCTATCTTAATTCTTTTATATGTGTTTTCTCACAATTTGTTACTTATGCATTGATTGCGGGGGAGCATTTCCTTTTGCAATTATTTTGCTAAGTGACAAAGGGGGAGAAAATTAAAGATCTAACATTTTTTTGAGAATACAGGATATGAACAATTCTACTTCTACTTTTTGATATTTTTGAATAAGCTTAATGTTATATCATTTATAGTTTGTCAATTATCAAAATTGGGAAGATTGTTGGCCCATTGGTCATATGGTCAACCTGATTTTAATAATTGATCAAACTCTGTCTGGATATACGGGACATCTCGGATTCTTGGACATGATCAAGATTAGCTATCCACTGAATTCAAGACCGAAGATCTGTTTGCCTACTCGAGTCCGTAATTCCTTATGCAATATATTTTTCATTTTATTTGAGTCTAGGAATATGTTGTACACCGAGTCGTACTAACAAATAGGCTATCCCTCAAATGAGTTCAAAATGTTTTTAAAATGACCTCTCAAAAGGTTTACAAAAAGGTTTTTCAAAAAGGTTTTCAAAGATCACCAAAAGCTTTTTCAAAACCCTAACTAAACCCTGACTTAACCCTGACAGAACTCGGACTGAGTTCGGCCAGAGTTCGGCCAGAGTTTGGTTAGTGGCCGTTGTGATTTTGAATCCTTGGAACTTGGTCCTCCTGCAGTTGCGGATTTGACCGAGATTTGCTCAAAGAGTTCTGTCCGAATTTTGCCCGAATTCTGTCAGAAGTCTGCCTTTGGAACTCCTATAAATAGAGAAGGATTTCGATCATTTCAACTCACTCATTCACTTTCAATCTTCTCTCTATCTAAAGCTTTCAGTCTTCCAAAGAGTTTTCTAGAGCTTTCAATTTCAGATCCCAAGCCAGTTACAATCCTCTAGTCAATTTGCCAGTGCGGTACGATCTAGAAGTTTCTGAGAGATTGTAATCAGAAGGCTTGATTGAAGAATACCTCTTCACATTTGAAGTTGGACGAGTTCTTCGTATCAAAGCTCGCGTTATAGAAGTTGCAAGGACTTCGTAAGAAAACTTACAATTTTTCTAATAGTGGATTCAACTGGTAGCAAGAGTTCAACCGACTGGATTAGTCCTCAACAGAGGGATACCAGTATACATCGCTGTCTTTGCGTTTGCTCTCTTAACTTTGCCTTTACATTATTTTAGTTGTGATTAATATTCTGTGATTGTGCTGCTAACATTTTTAATTAGCATTATTCCGCTGCCAACTCTATTCACCCCCCTCTAGAGTATTACGCTTTACTATTTCGTTCCTACAATGCGCCACGAATGTGCTACGCCAACAACAAACTAGAAGCATACGTTCAAAATCATGCGCACTGCTGATGGTAAGCTATATAGAGTCGACTCGGGTGCATCTGTGCCAGAAATGGGTCGACTCTCAAAGTCCCTATCCCGCTCGGGCGCATCTACTGTATTTTGAACCAAGTGTGGCTGGACAACTGCGATGTTGAGTCCATGCGCCCACTTGGGTAATGCACATGAAGTGGAATCAAGTTGCCATAAATATTGTTCCTCTACCAATTATCTGGGTGTATCTCATGCACGTGAACCAAATCAGGGGGTACAACATTCACATGACCAACCCGGTGCTTGGCCTTACCATACGCCTGATGGGGGTGTTAAAGTGAAACTCTTCCATCATGATTTGCGTAACGTGATCAGTCACAAATGCAGATGAGGAGAGCTGACCAATAAGCACAATGTACCCCTCGCAGGGCACACCTATACTATAGTTACCATCAACTGCTGTTGTTGCAAAACAGTAACTCCACCACAGAGGTAGTCCGTGTTTCAGCGACTACAATCTATGGCACCTATCCGACGTCACCTCGGAAAGAAAGTGCCAATTGAAGTCTAAGCGGAGCCCAAGATCGCTTTTTGTCATGTTGTCTCCAATTCCTACTCATCCTTGAGAAAGACAACCACCAACTCCTCAGCCCCTGCATCCAAGACTCAGCTGAGGAAGAGCAAAATAGCGATCCCATCCCCAAAGGTGTACAAACGCACCCGAGCAAGGAGCAAGGCCCTGGCAGAAGCAACAACCGGGGGTAGTAAAGCCTCTGACAACCCTCCCCTCGAAGATGAAGAAGCGCTTTGACAAACCGACGCTGACGTAGCTGGGGGTAGCCAACACGAGGTCTCAGAAGAAGAAGCCCCTCTACAGGAAAACTAGAAAGCGAAGCCACGACCGATCCATCCACTTCTACCCATGCCATGACAGCTTACATGGCAGGGGGTAGTAATGAAGGAGAATCAGATGCTCCAGCGCTAGACATCGTGCAACGCATAGAAACTCTTGAGGGGAGTCTCAAAACCCTTTCTGCCTCATTGCAGATCCTGAACCGGGCGGTGTTCGACATTCGAACCACTCTAGCAAAGGCACCTGTGTCCACCATCCCCGATCTAGGGGCCAACGGAGAATCAAGTATACCCCTTCAACGGGTATCTTCAGGGGCAGAGCACTACACTGCACCGCGAGCGTCAGCTCCTTCCAATATCCAACTTTAGGCCGTACCGCTTTCACCTGCTCCCAGCTCGACAAAAGACTTGGTCGAGATGATTAGAGACCTACGTGAACGCTTCGAGGCCTGAAACAGGCAGGAAGAACGTCAGAAGTTGGGGTTTTCTCAACCCTACCCTCTTGAGTGGAACAAGGTGGTTTATCCTTCCAAGTATAAACCACATACACTGACGCCATACGACGGAAAGGATTCTCCTCGTCGGTACTTGACCTACTTCCAGTCTCAAACTGGACATCTTCCAAAGGAAGACGCCCTACTCACGATCTTGTTTGTCGGGGCTCTGAAGGAAGTCACCTATGACTGGTACTACAGTCTCCCTAACAACTCCATATCATCCTTCGATGATTTGACATGCCTCTTCCTCGATCAGTTCTACGACGAACGGAGAGACATGACCATGTCGTCTCTAATAAAAGTACGCCAAATTGAGAAGGAGACTGTTCGAGAATTCATCGAGCATTTCCGACAAGCATGCCTAAGGTTGCCTCCAGACATGCCGGATCATAAACTCATCGACTCCTGCAGCATGAACATGATCCCTGCGATCAAGCTTTGGCTCAACTCCACTCCCCCATTTGATTGGAATTCGTTGATCAGCCGAAGATGATGAGAAGAAGGCACATAACGCTCGCCTTCTGGGGGTTAACTTCCCTACCTTTGACGACAAAAGAAAATGGCCTGCGACTAGCAGTAGCAGCCGCGAAGCGAAAGGGAAGCAGGCATTGACTGTCAATGCGTCTAACAGCACATAAGGTCCTCTCAGAGGCCTCCTCCGGCACCAAAGCCGAAGATGGTCTACTCCTTCAACGATGAAGATACCTTACAATTCTTCGAGATGTTGAAGTAGGGCGACAAAATCAAGTTGCCTGATCCCAAGCGTCCTGACGAAGTGGACAGAGTCGGTGACCCAAGGTACTGTCACTACCATCGGTTCATTGGACATCCAACTAAAGACTGCTACATCCTCAAAGACTACGTACAGTACATGATCAATGAACGTTATCTCAGTCGATTACGAGGAGAAGACAGTCTCGGCCAACATGGTGTCGCTCCAGTTCAGTACCTTACCGCCTACCACAGCCCAAGATGGCGTCGTCTCCATCCCAAAGGCGACAATGGAAGTAGTCAACCTTCCACCAACCCGCGATAACGTAGGTGGGCTGACACCACTCACAACATCCAAGGGAGAGATCGTGTGGGTTCACCCGGATCTCGTTCCAGAGCTGACAAAATCGGGGTACCCTCTACCTCCAAAAGCAAAGGCAAGAAGACCAAGTCTTGTCGAATGGTGACTTCCTTTCTTGAAGAAGTACTACCTATACAAACGCGTTCACAGCAGAATGCCCAGCCTAAGGAGGCCCCGTCCGAAGTGTCGCCTCCTATCATCACTACAGCTGTCCAAGGAGAAGTTTCATCCTAACCTCTTGCAGCTGATAAACAAAAGCAGAAGGAGGCCTGCTTCGACAGGCCTCTTCGAAAAGAAAATACTCCGGGGTTAGCCAAGTCCCATAACTTCAACATACTGGCACAACCCGCCAGTGCTCCAGCACAACTTTTCCTATTCGAGCTCCTCTGCCTAACCAAAGATACTCGGAAGGCTCTCTGCGAAGCCCTGAAGGATGCCGAGTCTTTCATCAGTCAGGTCAAGCAGCCTGACGATGATTCTATAGCATGTTCGTATTGCCATAATACGAGAGAGATCATCTGTCACGCCCCAGAACCAGAATACTGAAGAACGGGGACGTGCACAGCCAGCTACGTATAACGGAACGGCAACCATCCCGCTATACGGTCACGGCTGTCTAGCTATGTGAGGGTACGCTACAAACCATCAGTCTCTTAGGGTCAAATCAAGCTATTGTCTCAATCTCAACAAGTAATGATAGTAACAAGATATCAGACCACCAAATATACAATTGTAAGGCGTCCCAAACATTACATATCCAGATGATCATGAAGCTAGTCGTACAAAATGTAAGGACTAGCAAGAGTTAAGTCATACATGATCAACCTCGAGTTGCCAATCATGATTACAGCCCGTAGGCAGACAGAAAGTAAAGTGCATCGAGCTAACAAGTGCTCGTCGGCTAAACGCCTCAAAAGAATATCAGTTAACAATACAGTGGGAGAAACAAAAAGAGAAAACCCACTTGTTGCCCGGGTTCCGTCTAGTGTTCACCATCGGGCTGGAAAGCAGGTAGATCCTTTGCTGCTGCTCCGGTATCTGGCCATACAAAACCAGCTGGGTCAGACCCCAGAAAGAGCAAGTGCCACAAAGGAGGCCACGAAATAAGAACAAAAACCAGCAATCAGCACAATAATATAATTACATAATAAGAGACAGTAATTTAAGAAAAAGGCATGATAGTTAGATATAAAAGACAAATCTTGTACAGAATCGATAAAAGACAGAACATATGGGAAGGCATGACATGATGATATACGATGAAATGACCATGGGACTATTCAGATAGCCAGGTTACAACCCGTAAACCAAACAAGGACCGGGGTTGTAACCCTTCGTCTGAACGGAACTTGGTTTCTCCCACCATTTATCGGCAAGATAAAATACGCGAATTCAAGGCTTGCAATTAAACATGATTAAGGTAAAGCACGAGTAATCATGTCATGTCATGACCTTGTACAGGATCAGGACAGGACAAGAGGGACTAGACTCCATCCAATCAATCACGGCCAAGCAAATACTACGGCTTACTACTTTAACTAACTAGGGTTATCACAGACCTGATTACTAACAAGATGCAATGAGAATTCCAAGTCCGGTTACCTGTTTGTTACTACCTGAATGCTCCCAGCAAGAAAAGAAAAAGATAGCATGATATAGCAGACACACTGTAGTAAGATACATGTGTCCTAAGGTACCACGCTCGACGGCGGGCTGGAAGTGCGCTCATCTCGACGGGTAGCAACAAATCCCATGTATATATATAAGGCCGGGACCAAAGGGGCAACAGGTAACTGGGAAATTCTCCATGAACTAATTGATCAATCTAGTCATTAACCTAGCCAGATTCAGTATGAATCCCTGACCGTGGGAACCAGGGAGTCATGTCCTAGACATGATGCAAGACAATACGAGTGGATTGCACAAGCAAGTAGGAACACCCACGGTGTCAAGACAAGTCAAGCTAAGTTATCAAGTCATGTCAAGTCAGGAGTGCGCCGCCACGGGCCACTATCAAGTTATCAAGATAATTCATGTCAGGGTACTTGTCAGGAGTACGCCACGACGGGCCACTATCAAGTCAGGTTGGTCATGTCAGGAGTGCACCATTACGGGTCACTGTCATGTTATGCTAGTTCCTTGTCATACCGTGCCATGTACAATAGTCATTCCAACATATTAAGTAAAATCAAGTTCATGACAAAAGGCGTAAGGATATAAAATGGGCGTAAAATATCTAATAAAATACTAATATAAAATAGGACTAAAGAAGAGCCAAGATCATGAAATAACAAATTCATCATAGACAAGTAGGTTGTGCAGGGTATGTACTGCGCAGGGTGCCAAGTGCGCAGGGTGAGCTGCGCAGAGTACCAACTGCGCAGGGTGCCAAGTGCGCAGGGGCAGATGGCGCACAGATGGATTGCGCAGAAGGTAGACTGCGCAGGAGTGAACTGCGCAGGAGTTGGTTGCGCAGAGATGGATTGCGCAGAAGTGGACTGCGCATGGAGCAGATTGCGCATGAGCAGACTGCGCATGAGTCCATGCGCAGTTGGGTTGAGCGCAGTTCGCCAAGGGGCAAGCTGCGCAGTCGGCGCTGCGCTAAAGAGCGCTGGCCGAAGGGGGATGCGCAATCCAGCACTGCGCTAAAGAGCGCAGGCTGCAGGCTGCTACTCCAGGCCGAGAAGAACACCAAGAACACCAAAAATTCAAATTTTCATATCTTTGTCAAATCAAAGCCAAATCTAGATTTTCAAAGTTCTAACTTGAGTAAAATTGAATTCTCTTCCATATGGAAGCATCAAAACCCACAAAAATCCAACCAAAATAGATCAAAACTATATAAATCCGAAAATAGTTAAAACCTAGATCTAGAACAATGGAAACTCCAAATCACAAAATGTCAAGTTCTAATGTTGATCTCCATAGCCTAATCTAGCTAATGGACAAATAAAAAGTGGTTCTCATGTGGTGGCAAGGTGCACTTGCCTAATGGGTTGGAGAGTTGTGTGGAGGAAGAAGAAGAAGAATTAATGGAGGAAAATAATGAGGAGAAAGAGTGTTAGGTGGGGATTTTAATGGGGGAGGATAAGTTGTGTTGAGGGTGGAGGTTAGCTAAGATGGTCCAATGCATAATAAACCAAACCAATTCCTTCTCCTATCCAAATAAAACCAAGCTCCATTAATCAGAATTAATCCAGGAATGATAAATGATAATTAAACTACAATACTAAGTATGAAATATACCACAACTTAACTGGTCAAGAAAAATGAAAAATACAGGTCAGAAATACGATCACGTATAAAATACGTATCACGAATTTCGGGGCACTACATCCTACCCACCTTAAAATAATTCCGTCCTCGGAATTTAATCAAGAGGCTAGAGATGTCGGGACAGCTATACTATCGCAAGCAATCTATGCTACCAATCAACCATACAATCATACATGCAAGCAAGGAATCGAAGTACAAGGCATAAGGAAGACATTACACCTCACGAGCCAAACCGATTGGGATAACGTGATCGGATATCATCCTCTCACTCCCACGTTTGACTCTCCAAGGAGCGATGAACTCAAGCAACATGGACTTAACTGATAGTCTTGCGCTTGAGGTCTCTCTCTTTGGTCAAACAGGGACACGGGCCTCTCCTCATACGAAAAAGGTTGGTACCAATAACCGTTTTCGAATGATCTAGGACATGACTCGGGTCCGGGATATACCGTTGTAGTTAGGACACATGGAACATGACATGTGCCCTCATAACGACGGTAGAAAAGCAAGATGAGAGGACACATATACCTCTCGGCCGATTCTGGATCTGGGCCTGGGCCAGAGCGAACTGCTGAGGCCTCTGCTGCTGGAAGGCCTGGGCCTGAGTCGGCAATGGACCCGGGAACGGGAGCTGCTGTGGTTGGTGAACTGGAGCTGGTTCTGGTGCTGGTGCTGGTCCCATAACCGAGGGACTAGATACTGTCGACGATGATCTGTTTCTGAACGGGCAAGATCCTATCATGTGGTCCGGTGCTCCACAAGCCAAGCACAACCCCTGTGCTCTACGACATTCAGAAACAACGTGCCCTGGCTTCCCGCAATGAGTGCAGCCCATTGCGGAAGACTGCTTCTGCTTCCGTTGCTGGGGATAGATCGGGGCAGAATGCTGTAAGGAGGTGACCGAATCTGTCCTCGTAGCTCCAATGGTCAAGGCCCTAGCTGCTGGGGCCGGTGCTGACGATTGGTTCATCTGGTCGTGAGACCGCTTCCGATCTCCGGTCCGGTCCGTTATCCTTCGGAAAGTGTACTCATGCCTCCTCGCTGCTCGCAAGACGGCATCAAAAGTTGTGTGCTCGAACTGCTCGACTGCCAATATGATTTCCAAATGGAGCCCCTGCTGGAATCGCTGTGCTCTGTCTAGCTCGGTCGCCACCAAGGTGGGAGCAAACCGACTCAACCTTGAAAACTCGGCCGCATATCCGTCGACCGTCCTGCTCATCTGCCTGAGATTACTAAACCTGGTCTGCAGGTCATATCTAGCCACTGCGTCGAAGTACTTGGTCTGGAACATATCACTGAATACCGCCCACATGACAGGCGTACCCAAACTCGCTGCTTGCATAGCCCACCAGCTGCGGGCTAGATCCAGTAACTGCAGGCGCACCACCGCCACCTTCTCTGCTTCAGGGGTCCTGGCTGCCTCTAAGATCACTTCAATGTCCTGTAGCCAGGCATCCGCAGCAATAGCATCCTCGCTGCCGTCGAAGAAGGGAGGGTTCAGGCGCTTGAAATTGTTGACCGCACTGTTCCCTCGAGGACCACTTCTGTTCAGAGTTTCTTGTACTGCTTGCTGCAAGGCATCACCTCGACGATCCTGAGACGCAATCAACTCACGGATGAGCCCTATCAAGGCCCCATCCTCTGATCCTGCTGGCTGAACTGGCTGGACTGGGGGCACTGGTTCTCCAGGAGGTATGGCTCGGGAGGCGGCTGCTGAGGACTGATCTTGATCTTCTTGCTGTTGCTGGGCTGCTGGCTGAGCTCCTTCTGGCTGATCAACAGGAATGATGCCACTGAAGCAAATGACATCAGGGATATTAAGGAAGGACCAGGATGGAACAATGATGCAAGCATGTTATCAAGTTAGAAATCCAAGGAGATAAAATTACGAGTGGAGATCAAAGGCGAGTACAGATTGAGACATCTATTCGGTAAACCCTCACATTTCTTGATTGACAAGACCTGCATGGGCCACCACTTAAACCGTGTCACGCCCCAGAACCAGAATACTGAAGAACGGGGACGTGCACAGCCAGCTACGTATAACGGAACGGCAACCATCCCGCTATACGGTCACGGCTGTCTAGCTATGTGAGGGTACGCTATAAACCATCAGTCTCTTAGGGTCAAATCAAGCTATTGTCTCAATCTCAACAAGTAATGATAGTAACAAGATATCAGACCACCAAATATACAATTGTAAGGCGTCCCAAACATTACATATCCAGATGATCATGAAGCTAGTCGTACAAAATGTAAGGACTAGCAAGAGTTAAGTCATACATGATCAACCTCGAGTTGCCAATCATGATTACAGCCCGTAGGCAGACAGAAAGTAAAGTGCATCGAGCTAACAAGTGCTCGTCGGCTAAACGCCTCAAAAGAATATCAGTTAACAATACAGTGGGAGAAACAAAAAGAGAAAACCCACTTGTTGCCCGGGTTCCGTCTAGTGTTCACCATCGGGCTGGAAAGCAGGTAGATCCTTTGCTGCTGCTCCGGTATCTGGCCATACAAAACCAGCTGGGTCAGACCCCAGAAAGAGCAAGTGCCACAAAGGAGGCCACGAAATAAGAACAAAAACCAGCAATCAGCACAATAATATAATTACATAATAAGAGACAGTAATTTAAGAAAAAGGCATGATAGTTAGATATAAAAGACAAATCTTGTACAGAATCGATAAAAGACAGAACATATGGGAAGGCATGACATGATGATATACGATGAAATGACCATGGGACTATTCAGATAGCCAGGTTACAACCCGTAAACCAAACAAGGACCGGGGTTGTAACCCTTCGTCTGAACGGAACTTGGTTTCTCCCACCATTTATCGGCAAGATAAAATACGCGAATTCAAGGCTTGCAATTAAACATGATTAAGGTAAAGCATGAGTAATCATGTCATGTCATGACCTTGTACAGGATCAGGACAGGACAAGAGGGACTAGACTCCATCCAATCAATCACGGCCAAGCAAATACTACGGCTTACTACTTTAACTAACTAGGGTTATCACAGACCTGATTACTAACAAGATGCAATGAGAATTCCAAGTCCGGTTACCTGTTTGTTACTACCTGAATGCTCCCAGCAAGAAAAGAAAAAGATAGCATGATATAGCAGACACACTGTAGTAAGATACATGTGTCCTAAGGTACCACGCTCGACGGCGGGCTGGAAGTGCGCTCATCTCGACGGGTAGCAACAAATCCCATGTATATATATAAGGCCGGGACCAAAGGGACAACAGGTAACTGGGAAATTCTCCATGAACTAATTGATCAATCTAGTCATTAACCTAGCCAGATTCAGTATGAATCCCTGACCGTGGGAACCAGGGAGTCATGTCCTAGACATGATGCAAGACAATACGAGTGGATTGCACAAGCAAGTAGGAACACCCACGGTGTCAAGACAAGTCAAGCTAAGTTATCAAGTCATGTCAAGTCAGGAGTGCGCCGCCACGGGCCACTATCAAGTTATCAAGATAATTCATGTCAGGGTACTTGTCAGGAGTACGCCACGACGGGCCACTATCAAGTCAGGTTGGTCATGTCAGGAGTGCACCATTACGGGTCACTGTCATGTTATGCTAGTTCCTTGTCATACCGTGCCATGTACAATAGTCATTCCAACATATTAAGTAAAATCAAGTTCATGACAAAAGGCGTAAGGATATAAAATGGGCGTAAAATATCTAATAAAATACTAATATAAAATAGGACTAAAGAAGAGCCAAGATCATGAAATAACAAATTCATCATAGACAAGTAGGTTGTGCAGGGTATGTACTGCGCAGGGTGCCAAGTGCGCAGGGTGAGCTGCGCAGAGTACCAACTGCGCAGGGTGCCAAGTACGCAGGGGCAGATGGCGCACAGATGGATTGCGCAGAAGGTAGACTGCGCAGGAGTGAACTGTGCAGGAGTTGGTTGCGCAGAGATGGATTGCGCAGAAGTGGACTGCGCATGGAGCAGATTGCGCATGAGCAGACTGCGCATGAGTCCATGCGCAGTTGGGTTGAGCGCAGTTCGCCAAGGGGCAAGCTGCGCAGTCGGCGCTGCGCTAAAGAGCGCTGGCCGAAGGGGGATGCGCAATCCAGCACTGCGCTAAAGAGCGCAGGCTGCAGGCTGCTACTCCAGGCCGAGAAGAACACCAAGAACACCAAAAATTCAAATTTTCATATCTTTGTCAAATCAAAGCCAAATCTAGATTTTCAAAGTTCTAACTTGAGTAAAATTGAATTCTCTTCCATATGGAAGCATCAAAACCTACAAAAATCCAACCAAAATAGATCAAAACTATATAAATCCGAAAATAGTTAAAACCTAGATCTAGAACAATGGAAACTCCAAATCACAAAATGTCAAGTTCTAATGTTGATCTCCATAGCCTAATCTAGCTAATGGACAAATAAAAAGTGGTTCTCATGTGGTGGCAAGGTGCACTTGCCTAATGGGTTGGAGAGTTGTGTGGAGGAAGAAGAAGAAGAATTAATGGAGGAAAATAATGAGGAGAGAGAGTGTTAGGTGGGGATTTTAATGGGGGAGGATAAGTTGTGTTGAGGGTGGAGGTTAGCTAAGATGGTCCAATGCATAATAAACCAAACCAATTCCTTCTCCTATCCAAATAAAACCAAGCTCCATTAATCAGAATTAATCCAGGAATGATAAATGATAATTAAACTACAATACTAAGTATGAAATATACCACAACTTAACTGGTCAAGAAAAATGAAAAATACAGGTCAGAAATACGATCACGTATAAAATACGTATCACGAATTTCGGGGCACTACATCATCCCCAACATCACATTCACTCAATAGGATATGCTGTTTAAGAATAACAGGCACAACAGACCCCTGTATTACACAGGGTATGTCGATGCCATCAAGGTGGATCGAATGCAGACCGACCCTAGATCTTCTCTCAGCATCATCCCCCGAACTCTACTTCAGATGTTGGGGATCCCAATGCATCGCCTGATAGCATCTTATACTACCATCAGTGGCTTCAACGCCAGCAAAAGTGAGCCGTTGGGAAAGATCTGCTTGAAGTATCACATCGGCGATCTCCAGACTGAGGTGACTTGCTATGGTGTGGATGCATACATCAACTACAACATCTTATTAGGACGGCCATGGATACATGAATACATGGTGGTGCCATCCACTCTCCATCAATGTATGAACGTGTCCACCAGCGGCATCATCCGAACAGAGTTTGCTGATGTCGATCCCTTCAGAGGGATTGAAGCCTTCTTCACCGACGCTGATCTGTACAAAACAATTCATCTCGAAGATAAAGCCAATGATGCGGATGACGAGACAAAAGTTGAGGTCAAAGCTGACTCAGAGGCGGACATGATAATCAATGCTCCCCTAAAAGTGCGACTCAAAGGGAGGCTGTCTCAAACATCGGCTCCTATGTCGAGTCTTCCTCCTCCTCCTCCTCCTCGGAGTCATCAGAGAAGGAGTCGAATGAGTCGGCGGTGATAGCAGATGATTGCAAGCCAGGGAGCGAAAAGACAGGCGAAGAAGAGGACGATATGAGTCAAAGGGAAGATTCAAGTGACAATGTAGGCACCGAGAAGTTGGATAGCGTCCAGACGAGGAGGCTCGAGTACAAGGCGGCATTGATGTTTATGTGAAAAAGAGGTATGAAATTTCTTTTCTTATGACCCGTGTCAGAGGAGGAGAGAAAATCGGTAGCGAGGCGACGAGTGCGAGTCAGAGCTCCGGGCCGACAAAGAGGACCCGTTCCCATTTCGACTCTGCAGCCAGCGAGAAGTTGAAGAAGCTGGGCACGCTGAGCAGCCCGTTATGCCTTGATAAGGACGATCCGGAAGACAATACTGATTCAGTTTTGCTTTTCTTAGATGGTATTGATTCTGTAGATCCGTGTATAAAAGAGGAAGAGATTTGGAGTAGAGTGGATCCGGAGGGAAATAAGAGATTGGAAGCTGGGTCAATATCCAAGAAGCAAAAGAGAGTCGAGGATTCTGATTTTGATGGCATAGAGGAAGAGGTTTGCGACATAACGAGAGGGACAGGAAAGGGGGCAGATGAAGGATGGCTCAGAACACAACCCAAAATTCATTCTAGTATACATTAGTGTGAATCATCTATGTTCTGTACATATGGTGTAGTATATGTTCTTATCGTATCTAGTATCTGAAGGATATAACAGAATCAAGATGAACTCACATAATGTAATACTAAAGCATCATCTACTACTATATAAGATATAGTGATAGGTTGTCGTATCATCATTGCTGAGGGATGAGGGTCGAAGGACAGTCAACTTTATCTACGGCTATATAGTTTCTGCCTCGCCAGTCGAATGGCTGCAGGGACCATGTCATACCGTAGATTAATACAAATGGAGCTGGAGCCAAAATACAGAAACCAAAATACAAAATACAGAAACCAATGTGTGATGAGCACGGATACTTTGACAAAGGAGACCACCATGCTGTCAGGAACCTCTCACTTGAGCTCTACACGAAGGATGTCCACTTGAGCTCCGGGGCAAAGTTTTGGCTCGAAGCAAGAATCTGTTGACGGAGCACATCCACCATGCTGTCAGAAAAAAAGTAACGGTGAGAGACCCATCTGAGTAGGACGTACACACTCAATCCCACTACTGATATCATACTTGTAAAGGTGATCTCTCAGAGTATACGTCCTACTCAGATGGATCTCTCAGAGTATCCTCTCTGGTTGGTTGTCGTATCATCATTGCCGAGGGATGAGGGTCGTAGTACCAATACAATCCAGAGATTGACACAGTACTAATTCATATATGTAGTCCAATACAAATAGTCTAATACAAAAACAACCCAATACAAATAGTCTAATACAAAAACAACCCAATACTAATAGCTAATGAGAACCACGCAGCTCACGCAAACGCTCAGTGATACGATCACGCAACCACCTCGAAAAAGTGAGATCTTTGGCGTGAGGAGAGATGTCGTCCCTTGCAAGTGTTGCATGAATAGAACTTCCGGTCTCACTAGCTACCGATGCTGGATGAATAGAACTCCCGGTCTCACTAGCAACCGGTGCCACTTCCTCCTTAACTGTAGGAGGAGCCACCTCAGCATTCACTGTTTCCCTCAAACGACGTGCTGCTCCTCGGGTCATGGGTGCCATCTGGTAAGATCGATAGTCACAAATAATATAATTGTAACATAAGCAAGCTAACTAAAGGAACCATCATGTAATTTGAGTACATTTTTGAAAGCAGATAAAGTATAAAAAATTCAATTTTTTGCCAAGTATGAGAACGGATGGCTCAGAACACAACCCAAGATTCATTCTAGCATATATTAGTGTGAATCATCTATGTTCTATACATATGGTGTACTATATGTTCTTATCGTATCTAGTATCTGAAGAATATAACAGAATCAAGATGAACTCACATAATGTAATACTAAGACATCATCTACTACTATATAAGATATAGTGATAGGTTGTCGTATTATCATTGCCGAGGGATGAGGTTCGGAGGACAGTCAACTTTATCTACGGCTACATAGTTTCTGCCTCGCCAGTAGAATGGCTGCAGGGACTATGTCCTGATCACGATGTCGTACCGTAGATTAATACAAAGTCCTTATAGTAAATGTCGTACATAGATTTCTACCTCGCCAGTCGAATGGCTGTAGGGACAGTATCTGACTTGGTATATCTCACCATTTTTTCAAACCTATACACACCCTTGCCCAAACCATTTGTTTCAGTAGGTAAAATATTCCAGGTTACTCAAGTAACCTGTCGTGCAACATTTGGTGTCAACAACATTTCTTGTTAATTGTAACATGCATACTATCATATCCCAACTCTGCCAAAACCTGACCAACATACCCTACACTAATCATTCCAAATTTCAGTAATGTCAGTGAGCTAAATCATACTCAACTGTCGAGAATACTTAGGAGAAAACTCATTCACAGGATTAGTATCCATCCTTCGTGACATAGCTAAAATTTTATAGGGCTCGATAATAATTATTAGTCAATTTATTCATCATTTTAAAACCCTAAAAATGCCCAAAAAACTCCTAGTATCAGTAAATAGGGCTCGAACCCTAAATTAGAATTCGAATCCAAGCAAAACATCAAATTGTCAGTTGATATGTCCAAAAAACTTCCAGTATCAGTATATAGGTGTCACACTGTGAGTCTCGTGTCCACACAGTGGGACACGACGTGTCCAAACCAACAAAATAGGTGTCACACGAACTAGAAGCGAGTCCACGCTCTCGTGTCCCCCGCAGCGAGTCTACTGTGAGTCTCGTGTCCCCCGCAGCGAGTCCACGCTCTCGTGGACACGAACTAGAAGCGAGAGAGAGAGCTAGAAGACGAGAAGAAACTGGGAAGCGGGGACAGGGGATCACCTGAGGAGGAGCTACCAGAGAAAGGAGGAGGAGGAGAAGGAGGAGGCCGGAGGAGGGAGATCGCCGGAGGAGCACCGCGGAGGAGGAGGCCGGAGGAGGGAAATCGCCGGAGGAGCGTCGCAGAGGAGGAGCGCACGAAAAATTGGGGAAAAAAAATTTGTGAATGATCGAAAAGGAAACCCTCGGCGCCTATATGAAACAATTAGCGACGTCCTTCTTAGCCGTCGCTAAACGTCGCTGATATTTAATAAACGACGACGCTACTTAAATTGCGTCGCTACATGTCGCTATATCAGTGACGTGTACCGACGAAGTGGCAACGCAGATTCCCATTTAACAAATTATAGCCGCTAGACGTCGCTTTTAGTCGTTGTGGGCGACAAACAGCGACGTCTTAGATAAACGTCGCTAAACCCCCAAATATTAGCGACGTTTTATCTTGGAGTCGCTAAATACGTTGCTGATATGACTTATTTGAATCAGTTCGTGATTGTGTTCCTAGACGACATTTGGTCTACAGCAAGAGTGAAGCGGAGTATGAGCAGCATCTTCGAGTTGTCCTCCAGATTTTCAGAGAGCACCAGTTGTATGTTAAGTTTAGTAAATACGAGTTCTGGCTCGATCGTATTTCGTACTTAGGCCATATCATCGCCAGAGGAGGAGTGGAAGTGGATCCCCAGAAGATATTGGCCATAGAGCCAGCAACTAGCACCGTCGCAGAAGTTCGATGTTTCCTAGGATTGGCTGGCTATTACCGGCGATTTGTATCAGACTTTGTTCGAATTTCAGCACCATTGACGTAGTTGACCCGCAAGGATGTGCAGTTTGCTTGGACAGCAGAGTGTCAGAGTTTATTCGAGGAGTTGAAACGAAGATTGATGACGGTACCCATTCCCACGCTTCCAGATGGAACCGGAGGATTCTCATATATTGTAATGCTTTAGGCAGAGGCTTAGGATGTGTTCTGATGCAGCATGGGAAGGTAATAGCTTATGCGTCACGTCAACTTCGTGATCATGAGAGGAATTACCCAACCCATGACTTGAAGCTGGCAGTAGTAGTGTTCGCACTTAAGTTGTGGAGGCACTACCTATATGGAGATAGGGTAGAGATTTTCACCGACCACAAGAGCCTGAAGTATATTTTCACCCAGAAGGATCTTAACATGTGTCAGAGGAGGTAGCTGGAGCTACTTGTGGATTATGATGTCAACCTGCACTATCATCTTGGGAAGTCTAACGTTGTTGCAGATGCATTGAGCAGGAGAGCCGGAGTTTATTTCCTAACAGCGCAACCAGAGCTGTTAGCAGATCTTCAGAAGATGGATATAGAAGTTGTCCTTCCTTCCAGTGTGGCATTGATGGCCAGCATGCAAGTTCAGTTCACTATAGTCGAGAGGATCCGGATGGCGCAGTCAGCAGATTCCAAGCTTCAGTGACTCAGAACAGAGTGTAAGACAGGACAAAGACCGAAGTTATGCATTCATGAAGACGGTACACTTTGACATGGGAAGCATCTTTGTGTACCCAGTAGAGATATCAGGCAGAAGATCATGATAGAGGCTCACAGTTCGAAGTATTCCATTCATCCCGGCGGTACGAAGATGTACCGTGATATCCGTTAGCACTTTTGGTGGAATGGTATGAAGAGGGAGATAGCCCGGTTTGTCTCTCGATGTTTAGTTTACCAATAAGTTAAAGCTGAACATCAAAGGCCAGCTGGACTTTTTCAGCCCTTGCCAATTCTAGAATGGAAGTGGGAGCATATAACCATAGATTTCGGGACTGGATTACCTAGATCCCCGGCTGGCAGAGACGCTATTTGGATTTTTGTAGACAGGCTCACAAAGGTAGCTCATTTTCTCTCCTTCAGAATTGGTCAGTCGACGGATCAGCTTGCGAAGATGTACCTCAGACAGATAGTCAAATTACATGGAGTGCCAGTCAGTATCGTGTACGACAGAGATTTAAGATTTATGTCGCACTTTTGGCGGAGTCTTCAGAAGAGTTTGGGGACTCGTCTCAAGTTCATCTCAGCTTATCATCCACAGACAGATGGTCAGTCAGAACGTACGATCCAGACTCTTGAAGATATGTTACGGTCATGTTCACTCGACTTCGGTGGTTCGTGGGAAGATCACCTACATCTCGTGGAGTTGTCCTATAACAGCAATTTCCAGGCCAGTATCCAGATGTCACCCTTTGAAGCGCTGTATGGCAGGAAGTACAGATCACCTTTAGCTTGGAATAATGTCGGCGAGAGACAAATGCTTGGTCCAGAGATGATTACGCAGACATTCAAGCTGGTCAGACAAGTCAGAGATCATCTTCGAGTTGCCCAAGACCGTCAGCGCCATTGGGCCGATTCTCATCGGCGTCCCCTTGAGTTTTCTGTCGGCAACCATGTGTTCCTTAGGATCTCGCCTACCCATGGCATCATTCGATTCGGTGTGCGGAGAAAGCTTAGTCCTAGGTATATAGGGCCGTTCGATATTCTAGAGCGAGTAGGTGATGTGTCCTATCGTCTCGCTCTTCTGCCGTCGTTATGTGAGGTGCATGATGTCTTCCATGTATCCCAATTATGACGGTATATTCTGGATCCGAGCCATATTCTTGATCATTTGGAATTGGTTGTTGGTACCAACCTTTCGTATGAGGAAAGGCCCGTATCCATATTGGACCGAAGAGAGAAGATACTCAAGAACACGACTATTAATTTAGTCCGTGTTGCTTGGGGTCATCACTCCTTGGGTGAGTCAACGTGGGAGCGTGAGGATGATATTCGCTCACGATATCCACACCTGTTTGACTTATAAGGTATAATGTCTTCCTTATGCCTTATGTTTTTACTTTTACTTCCTTGCTTGCATGAATGATTGCTTGATTGACTGCTAGTCGTAGCTTGCTTATGATTAATATAGCTGGTCCTGGCACCTCTAGCCTCTTGATTAAATTTCGAGGATGAAATTCTTTTAAGGTGGATAGAGTTGTCACTCCCATTTTTCGTTATACGTATTTTTAGGATATGTATACGGATTTCTGACAATTGTCAGGTGGCCCGTATTTTTACTTATCTTGCTTAGCTTAACCTTGGTTTAAATCTTGACTTGATTGGTTCAACTTGTTTCAACATGACTTGGCTTGCCTTGGATTGGTTTATATTGGGTTGAGATGAGAGGGGTTGCTATATAAGTCAACTTCTTCTCTCTCCTCCATTATTTGTATTTACTTCTTCTTCTTTATTTACTCCTCCCACCTACCAAGCCTAGGCAAGTGCAACTCGCTTCATGATGGATCTCAAGTTTTATTGTTCCATTCCCTTCCTTACTTCATTCTAAGCCTCTTTAGAATTGACATTTTTGGATTTGATGGATGGATTCTTATAGATCTAAGTTTATAAATTTTTAGTTTTTCTTGGTTTTGAACTCTAAAACTTGGTTATTTTCGAAATCTAATAGTCCCATGTTGTAGGGAATTCAATTCTACCCAATTTTGGCTTTTGAACCACTTGATTTTGACTTCGTATGAGAAAGTTATGTTATTTTTGAGTTCATGGGTTCCCCACGCCTCTTGGTGCTGTCGGGATGATGAACAGTACCGTGCGCAGTATCTTTTCTGCCGCGCGCCCGCGTGCCGTGCTTGCGTACAACGTGCGCTGTGGGCAATTTTGCCCGTGCGTAATGCGTGACTTGCGTACCGTACGCCCGCGCGCCGTGCTTGCGCGCAACGTGCACCGTGGGCGATTTTGCCCGCGCACCGCGCTTGTGCGCAACGTGCGCTGTGGGCGATTTTGCCCGCGTGCAGTGCGTGACTTGCGCGCCGCGCACCCGCGTACTTCTCTGTCGCGTGCCCGCGCGCCGTGCTTGTGCACAACGTGCGCCGTGGGCGATTTTGCCCGCGCATAATGCGCAACTTGCGCGCAGGTCACTCCAAATGACAGTTTTTACTTCTTTGAGCTGTTTTGTAGCTAAAATCTTGAAAAACTCAAAACATGAAAGTTGTACATCTTTTTCATGGCTTGAAGAATTTGTCACTAGTTATTTTGTGCAAGTTTCTCTCATTCATAATAATGTAAGAATAGAACACGATAGTGGCCCGCTATGGCGCACTCTTGACAAGTAAACTGACATGGTATATCTCAATATGCTGTTATGACAGCTAGCCTGACATGACAAGTATGAAAGACCTGGATACCGAGGGCGATTGTGTTTGTACAAATAAATCAGTACTGTCTTGCATCATATCTAGGATAGGGATCCCTGAGTATTACGGTCAAGGATACCTATAGTAATTGACTATGGCTAATAAACTAGGATAATTCAGTCGACATGAAGAGATTCGCAGCTACAGGCAATCCCGTTATCTGGGCGCATTAAGTTGACTTGTAGCCTACCGACGAGTAGGGCACATTTCCAGCATACAGTCACGTGTTGTATTCTTCATAAACGGACATTCGACCTGGATAACTGGATGGTCTGCAGGGCTTGTGGCTGTTTGGATAATCTCATTACATCTTGCTAGTAACTAGGCTAGTGATAACCCTAGTTAGTTAAAAGTATCAAGCCGTACTCTTGATTGGTCGTGATTGATTGGATGGAGTTTATTCCAGCTTAGTCTTATCCTGATCCTGTACAAGATTGTGACATGACATGATTATTGATGCTTGCCTTAACAATAACGATCGGGGGTCCAGTTTTGTTCAGGCGAAGGGTTACAACCCCGGTCCTTGTTTGGTTTAAGGGTTGTAACCTGGCTCCCGGAGCAGTTCTGTGTCCTCTTTTCGTTTATTGTCTTAGTGTAACCCCAGACCATGCTCGTCATATTTTATCTTACGTCAAATATCATGATTATTTATACTGGCCTTAACAATAAAGATCAGGGGTCCAGTTCAGTTCAGGCGAAGGGTTACAATCCCGGTCCTTATTTGGTTTAAGGGTTGTAACCTGGCTTCCGGAGCAGTTCTGTGTCCTCTCTTCGTTTATTGTCTTGTTACCTTACCAATAGTATTTGAGACGGGTTTCTATTCAGGTGAAGGGTAACAACCCCGGTCCTTGTTTGGTTTAAGGGTTGTGACCTGGCTACTTGAATGATTTTTTCGTACTCAGTTTACTGTTATTATCTCTATTATTATCAGTTCTTATTTATTATCTTTAGTATTCTATTATGATATGCTGGTTTTAGTTCCTAAGTGAAGCCTCCTTTGTGGCACTTGCTCTTTCTGGGGTCTGACCCAGCTGGTTTTGTATGGCCAGATATCGGAGCAGCTCCAGAGGATCCACCTGTCTTTCAGCTAGATGGTGACCACCAGGCGTAACCCTGGCAATGAGTGGGTTTTTTTTGTCCTCCCACTTATTTGTAAAACTATTCTTTTGAGGCATTTAGCCGACGAGCACGTGTTAGCTCGTATTGTATCTTTATTTACTGTCTACCTACGGGCTGTAACATGATTGACAGATCCTAGGGTTGATCATATATGACTAAACTCTTGCTAGTCCTCACATTTTATACGACTAGCTTCATGATCAGTTGAATATGTAATGTTTGGGACGCCTTACGATTGTATATTTGGTGATCTTACATCTTGTAACTTTTACTTACTTGCTTGTGATTGAGACAATAGGCTTGTTCTTGACCATAGGAGACTGATGGCTTGTAGTTAAACCCTCATGTATCTAGATAGCCGTGACCGTATAGCGAGGTGGGTTGTACTTCAATATACGTAGCTAGCTATGTCCGCCCCCGTTCTTCAGTATTCTGGTTCTGGGGCGTGACAGATTCACACTCGTACTTCTGGACGACGCGATACGACCTTCGAGCAGATACTGATGGAGACACAGAAAGTTGAGGAGGACTTCGGCCTCAAGCCGAAGAGGGCAGCGATGTTCTTGGTGCGAGCTCTAGTGCGGGGCTGGCGAAGTACCCTCACTTTTAACAGAGACAGTTTCAGCAGCAGCAGCCTCAGTTACAGCTTCAGCAAGCACCAGCACGTGTCCACCAGTAGAAGATTCAGGGCCAGAGGCAGGCCATGCAGTGTGCTTTCTGTGAGAAGCCGGGACACAGTCGGAAGGTTTGCATGATGAGGATGGGAGTTTGTTTATTCTGTGGAGCTTCAGATCACCAGATGAAGAACTGTGCTGCTCGTGCAGCCAGACAGGCAGGCCAGGACAGAGTACAGCAGGCTAGGAGAGGCCAGCAAGGGCGAGCTTTCGCCATGACAGTCGAGGACACACATGTAGTAGCAGGGCAGATTGTAGGTTCCAATTTCGATTCTATTCCCGTATTTGCCTCCTTATAACTTTTTTGAAATTCGAATCTATCTGTTCCTTATTAATTGATTAATTTTGTTCTGTTATTCTTGTGATATGAATTTGATTTTACCTCTGAGATAAATCGTATGGGCTAGGTCGCCTCGATTATGGGATTTTAGAGTCTTCTATGGTCATGTTAGCAGGCATAGTGAGGACATATAGTCGAATTATAGACGTATTTCTCGGGTGTGGAAATTTAAGGTTTTTGCGGCCAAGCATGCGGCAATGCAAAAATTTTAAATACCATGATTCTAGAGGTATGTACCTCAGTCGAGGACTCTGTGAATATCATAGCCTTACTCCCTAGCATGACGAAGATTATGAGTATCATGATTTTGGACAGACGCATATGATTATCGAACTGTGTGATTTTGAGACTATGATTGTTGGGGGTTTGACCTAGAAGGAGTACGACCATCTAAATTTCGAGGAACTTGTAGCACCCAGTTTCTAAATTGAGGGTAATTTTGACTTTTGTAATTTTAAATCATTTATTTATTGAAATTTAAATCATGATATGATTTTGGAGATTTTTTTAATCATTTTAAAACTATTAAAGCCATGACTTGTGATTTTGATGTGTTGCTAGTGAAACCCTAGAGACTGCTTGACCTAGAGCCTAACCATGTGATTAGGATATTTTTAATGTTATTTCTAGCCTAAGGGTATTTTGGTCATTTGACCTATTTGAATTATTTTGATATTTATTGTATTGGTGATTGTTAATTTTGACTTTTGATAGGAGTAATTTTGTGTTGGTTTCGTGTCCATATCGGACACATATCAGTTTTTATTTACAAGTGTTTGATGTGCCTCAAAGAGATTTTTTTATTGCTGATTTTTTTTGAAAAGCATTTGAATGGGATTGCTTTCTGCATATGTTTCCTGTGATTGCTTTGTTTTAATTTCGAGGACAATTTTTTTTAAGGTGGATAGATTTGTCACCCCCAGTTTTCAAGAACAGGCGTATTTTGGTCATTTTCTATTTTAGAATATTTTTGGATTTTTATTATTATTTATGATATTGTTTTGGGGTTATTTGAGTCGGGTTCGAATTTCAACACAATCCGACTTGTATCGGAGACCCGGGGGTAGCTTTGACTCTAGTGGGACCCACTCATTAGTTAGACATGGTCCACATGACAATATTTAAGTTAGTATAGTTAGACTAAATATTCATGACTAGGTTGGGTTAATTAGAGATTCAAACTAGATTAATTTAGCCCCAAACCCTAACCTAACTTAAGTTAAACCAATAGGACCTTAGAGAGGGCATTTTGGACATTGCCAAAATGAGGAAATTCACCCACATAGGGCCGGCCATGAAGGGATAAGGGGGTGAGTCACCTCATTTCATTCTTAGCCTCCAAATTTCTCTCTCTTGTTCTTCCCCAAATTTGAGAAGAACCTCCGTTGATTTCATCTCTAAATCATCCATTCTTCCACCAAATCTTCTTCATTTCTTCTCTACTCAAGCAAGAGGAGGTGCTAGCCAAGTTTGGGAGGATTTGGCATTGCTTCGTGTCCATTTGGAGATCCCTTCATGTCAGTGTCGTATCGGAAGGAGTTTCCTTGGATTTTACCTCCCGGAAGGTAACATCTACCCTCTATTTCAATCCTAAATATATATAGGATCATTTTGAACCCATAGAAATGACCCTCATGGTTGTGGCTCCATTTGTGTCCATTTCGTGTCCATTTGGAGTTATTATGAGTGTCCTTGATGTGTTGTTGTGTCCATGTGGGAAACCTCCAATATTGGACACACTTGGTTTTAAATAATTTAATACATGTTTTAATCTTAGATTTTTATATGTTAGAGATGTGTTATTGCTTGTCTTTACATTTTTTTCATGTATCATAATGTATCATAATATATATATACAAGTATTTATATTATTGAGTGTGTATATATATATATATATATATATATATATATATATATATATATATATATATTTTTATATATATATATATATATATATATATATATATATATATATATATATATATATATATATATATATATATATATATATATATATATATATATATATATAAGTGATAAGCAATAAGCATAAGCAGCAGCAGCTTTTAGCATAAGCAGCAGCAGCTTCAGCAAGCAGCATCAGCAGCTTCAGCAAGCAGTTGCAGTAAGCAGTAGCAGCATAAGCAGTTGCTGTAAGCAGCAGCTTATTTCAGCTTTTTGAGCCTTTTAGCTATTAGTTTTAACCCATTTAACCCCATTTTTCCTTTAGAAATTAGCCCCCTTCCATTTAGCTATTTTCTTTTATTAGTTAGTCCTTGTTAGATAGAGTTTGCTACCAAGTTGTTAGATATTTGTTAGTTAGAATTGTTAGTAGATGTTAGCTTATATGTTAATGTTAGTTAGGATATGAGATGTTAGATTTGAGAGTTTTGGGCCTAGTGGGGTGTGTTTAGTGAGTGTACTAGATAAGTTAGTATCCTAATAGTGCTAGTGAGTGCGATACTCTATGACACTAGGAGTGTGGAGGGTGAGCTAGTATGGTTGGATAGTGTTAGGAGGGGGGTATCTCAAGATACCATAGGGTGTCTCAGGATAACTTAAGGTAATGTTGAGAGTAGCCAACATGGGGATAAGATGGACTGGATGGGCTAGATACCTAGATTTCTGGGTTGGTAATATCTAGATAGGTTAGTGTCTAGCTACCCTAAGAAGCCTTGGTCAGTCTACCAAGGTTAGGAAGGGTTGCCTTTGTATCGGGGCAAGGTATTAGGAATACTTTGTGAAGGATAATAGGTAAGGTTAAGGTAATTACCTAGAAGCTGAGGTATGAGTCTAAGGTGTTAGAATATGGTTAAAAATTGATTGTCTTGGTTGGTAATGGTTAGGATTAGTGCTCTTAGATTAGTTTTGACCTCGGTTGACCGTTTTGACCAAAAGTCAACAAAAGTCAACCGAAAGTCAAACTTAGCCTAAAAGTGACTAGAACTTGACCGGACTCAACCAGAGTTGACCAGTTGACTGAAAGTCAACTGTTAGTCAACATTTGACTAGTTTGACCTAGGGTTGACCTAGAGTTGACTAGAGTTGACTAGTTGACCAAAAGTCAACTGTAAGTCAACCTTTGATCCAGATTGACCTAGTTTGACTTGGATTGACTTCCTGTGACCGTGTTTGTTCTAGTGTGTCTTTGTGTGACCTAGTTTGGCTCAGTATGACCTATTATGACCTAGTTTAGCCTGATGTGACCTAGTTTGACCTAGTTTTGACTTATGGTATCTCATCTTTAGGTCTGAGATTACTCTGAGCATCAGTTCACCATATCAGCTCAGGACCGCATGCGTGTACATTTACTGATAGTTTTTATTGTTTTGATATCTGCTATATCCGATTCAGTCGTAGTGTCTTACTTGATTTCCAATACGATGGTTCACGGACTAGTATACCTCAGATCCTGTCATGAGATGTTGTTCCTGGATTATTTGGTATATTGGTATATTACTCGACTTGTTACCTGTACTTGTGTAGACATGGACTTGGGAGTGGGCTGGCCTCCTGCTCTTGAGTCCCGTATCATGATGTGTCATGTCCGGATCCATTATACTATTCAGGGATGGAGAGTTATTAGTGGTTGTGTGATCAAAATTCCTACTTGTTCTTCACACTTGTACTTATTACTTGTTCATAGCTATACCCTCGCCTCACGACGGGTAAAGCCTGACCCTACTTGTTCATAGCTTTCCATGGTGGCCAGCCTGATCCTGCTCCGTTGTACACTTGTTCATAGTCGGTCAAATGGAACAGCCTGATCCTGATTTCCAAGCCAATCACATAACGCACTAATAATTCATGGCACCTTTTATATATTTACTTTATTACATCATATATTCTACTCAATTCTACATTCAGTACTTTTCTCACCATGTTATGATATTCAGTACTCACATCCTGTTATATATTTCCTGTTAATTTTGTCTTATATTTCATTATGATTGTCTCTTATAGAATTTGTCAATTCATATGGAACTGCTGTTAGTGTTTGTACTTGCTCATTTTCCTGACAGGATACCGTTGATATATTACAGATGATTCAGAGGCAGACTGCTTGACCTACTATGGGGTCGGGGAAGAAGGAAACTTAGGCCAGGACTGTGACCTGGCAGTTGAGCCACTAGGCTTTGCACACCTGGACTAGTATAGCTTAGTTAGGTTTGCCTGGACTGCAATCCAGCTAGTGTTTTCAGACTGTAGTATTTTATATTATATTTTGAGATTATGTGATGTGTTTATATCTCTGGGCTTGTGTTGGATCTTGAACTCTTTTCCAGTTTTTCCTTCTATCATATTTTTATTTTGTGCTATCTATCATAGTTTGTTCTTGTGATTGAGTTATGCCATATTATACCTCCGTGCGGAGATGACAGGTACCCTTATATTTTGTCTAGTTGTAGTATTTATAGACGACCTATACAGCGTTCTACCGTCGATTCTGAGGCGTAGGCTGGACATACCCACATTCTCGTGCCCTTCCTCAGGGTGCAGATCGTGACACTATGGTCCCTAGATAGTCTCTAGAGGGTTATTTTAATATTTTAAGAATTTTCTAGTAGTTTTAGAAATTTTTGGATAATTAAAACCTATAGAAATTATTTTTCTAGAGGTTTTTAGAATTTATTGTAGAGTCACACGAAGTAATTTTAAGACCAAACTTTTTATTTATGCTCTAGACACCTAGAAATATTTTTTAGAATTTTCTAGAATTTTTCTGGATTTTTTTTGGGATTTATTTGGAGTTAAAATGATTTTTTAATAATTTTTTGTAATTAAAATAATTAATTATACAGTCATCAGCACAGTCAACGACCTCCTGGCCCACATGTCGGCGCTTAAATGAGTCAGCCATCGCCTCTCTCTTCATATATAATTTACGTGATTTTATGGCAAAAAAAATGTTATTAATTCACGAAAACCTAGAAATTCCAGCTGCCTTTTTGAGTGAGAGTTCTAGTAGAGATCTCGACTTCGCGGAGCGATTGCCGTCGATCTAAACGTCCGTTTCAGGCGCTATGTTTTTTGGTAGAAGCATATTGAGGTTAGGTTTCCAAATATCTACTTTATTTTCTGTAATTTTGTGTTCAAATTTCTGGATAATTAATTGAGTGTCGGTTGTCCAAAAATTTACGTATCGCACGCTTTTTGAGATTCCAAAGGATCCCGGACTCCGATTCGCGATCCGTTTGAAGATTTGGAAAGCTGACATCGATCTATACAACATATATTTTTTTCCAGAATTCAAATTTTCATCTAGTATTTTATTTTATTCGTAGAATTCAGTTTTGGTCAACGATTCATCGATTTGGTCACGGTTAGCCATAATGGCGATAACTTTTGACCAAATCGTGATTTTGTGGCACAATCAATTTCAGTTCACTCGTGGCACTGAAATATACTATGTTGCACACTCAAACTTTTGAATTCATAATGTTTGACTAGTTAGTCATTTAAACGTCTCGTTTTGTGTGCCATGGGTCCCAAATTTGGAACCGTGACTTTCCTTGGCCAAATATTTGTGTTTAGATTCTATTTTCAGATTTAAATAGGTTAAAATAGGTTTTTAGATAGTTTATTCCAGAATTAAAATAGGATTAATTATGTTAACCCATTAGCTACTTTCTAAGTATTTAGAGTGGGAATTGTATATCTAACTTGTGGTTGTTTGTGCGACGGGGTTCGTAGGATGATGGCATGATTTGATAGCTTCTAGGTCAGAATTTGTCTTGTCTTCAACTTGTGAAATCAAACTGTCCAGGAGTTCAGGCAAGTACTTGTTGACACCTTCATGTGCATTTACTTTATATTGTTATATTTCACTTATACATGATATTTTCGTGTCTTAACTGTTACACACACGCGAGTTGAGTGATTGACTATTGTTCATATTTCTTTACCGTTATCGAGACCATGTTTTTCATGATAGTGAGGTTTGGATATTGGAGGGGTACAATTACTAGGCATGTGGACAAAGCCCAGATTGTATTGTTGGCAACTCTTTCGGTTACGGGGGCGGGCCTTATAACCTTATCGTTCGCCCAAGCCGTCCATGTGTAGAAACATTGTACTTATCACGACACGTGCACTACGAGTGATTATATGAGTTTCTTTACTTTTCATGCTTGTTACTTTCCTTATCAGTTTCTTCCATCCCATGATTTCTTGTTCAAATTGTTCATTGTTTCCATTGATCATTATTTTTCATGTTTAGTATTTTATTGCTTTATATTGTACTTGTATCATGTTGATTTAGACTTGTACTTATTCCAATTCTGACTTGATAACTATTTTTTAGCTTTAGACGACAAGATCTGTCCCGAGGTCTACGGTGAGTATGTTGGCGACCCTGACGTCACTGGCGTACCTGATTCTAGCACTGATATGAATTAGCATATTTTCTTCCATATGGTTTCACATTTGTTAGTAGTTATAGTTATAGATTGTTTTATTTTCTGCTATTCGGGTTTGTTCTCGAGACTTTTTGAGTTGTAGTGGATTATTTGATCGTTATTATATTGCGACTATTGGATATGATATTTTTGGTTAATATTGATGGCTTAGTTGTAGATGATATATATGCGTGTTGTGCTTGTTGTGGATCATTGTTATCATAGACAGCGTACTACCGCCGATGCTGCGGCATAGGCTGGACTTGGCCACATACTCGTATCCCGAAAAACGGTGGCGGGTCATGACACTCTTGGCCATTTAAAGCCTGGGGCATAGATATAGTGGGGCCTATCACTCCTCCTTCGTCAAGGGGACACCGTTTTATCCTGGCATCACCGACTATTTCTCTAAATGGGCAGAAATAGTACCTCTCACAGAGGTAAAAAGCTCAAAAGTGATCAGCTTCATCAAGCATCACATCATCTACAGTTTCGGGTTACCTCGAAAGATTATCTACGACAATGGCCCACAATTCATCAGCCATGCGTTCAGTAGGTTCTGCGACAATAACTGTATTCAGAACGTGGCATCAATCGCTCACAATCCGGCAGCAAATGGATTGACTGAAGCTTTTAATAAGACCATCGTCAAGCTACTCAAAAAGGTCATGTCATCCAACAAGTACGACTAGGACGAGAAGCTCGACGAATGCCTTTGAGCCTATCGTACAACGGTACGGACCCCGACGGGAAACACACCATTCTTCCTGGTTTATGGGAGCGAAGCATTGCTACCTCTAGAGATTCAAATACCCTCCCTACGGGTGGCGATCACAAATCAATTGATGGAAGAGGACAATCAACGTCGCCGTCTGCAAGAGTTGGAAGTGCTGGACGAAAAATGCCTTTTGGCTCAACTGCGCATTGAACTTTATCAAGCCCGCATATCACAGGCTTTCAACAAAAGTGTCCGACAGAGGACTTTCCAAGTGGGCGACCTGGTTCTGTTAGTCAGGAGACCGATGGTGATGACTCACAAAACACCGGGAAAGTTCGAACCCAAATGGGAATGACCCTTCATCATAGAGACGGTATACTCAAATGGTGATTATCGTCTCGCTTAAGCTAATAAGGAATAGTTCATGATGCCCATCAATGGCAAGTTCCTAAAAAAGTACTATCCTTGACCTCCGTCGAGAACGTACTGCCTCTCCCCAGAGAGAGGATTAGTGGACTTGACCAACCAAGTTCACACCCCTTCTTTTGAGATCATATGCTTATGGAACCCAGCTGTTTCGTTGCATTCTATCCCCAGTAGAGGGACAACCACGTCCACATCACCTCCGAGTTGCCTCCCTACACCTCATCAAGCAGGATCCTGTACCGTGTAAGATCATGCTTAAGGCGATGTTTACCACGTCCATATAACCTCTGAGTAAACAATCCGTACAACAATATCTGTGTTGTTGTACTATAGAACATCTACGTCCATATTACTTCTGAGTTGTTTTATAAACACCTATAGAGTCCACTCCTACCATGTCCACATTACCTCTGAGTAGGAAAACTCCACCATTTTAGCCCATATTTACCATGTCCACATTACCTCTGAGTAAATATGTTGGCCCTTTCTCTCAACTTATCATCCATACCTAAAACTAAGGTACACCAAGGGTAATAGGTCCACAAAATTTTAGTTCATCACAAGAAATAAATAAAGCAAGAGTTCCTTTATCTTTTCATCCAACAAAGATTACATCAGCATTAAAATGGAACAAAAGCAAAAGCTACATCTCAGAAAGGAAACAATGATCAGAGGCACTACAAAGGAAAGTCGACTTTGGCCTCAGCAAAAACCACAAGTCTGACGATGAACCCCTATAGCCAGGGATCGTAGTTACGTTGAGGCATGTACCACTCCCGCAGCAATCTCGCATATGAAGGCTCGAACTGGTTGAGGTCCTCTTCGGAGACAGGAGTGTCAGAACTCTCGGTACTGCTACCTTTCGGCGTTAGTTCCTCCTTAACAATGACCTCGGCTTTCAGAATTACTTCCTCATCAATGGCCGTCGGTTCGTCCTTAATTTCAACTTTGGGAGTCACCTCTGTAGAAGCATGAAAAAGAAAGGATCTCTTTTAATCCCACATCGGAAAGGAGAAGAAGAGAGGTCTCATTCCACTCTATATATAGAGCCCTCTTTCCTCCTAAAAGGGCACCGAAATAAATAAAGAAAAGGGAGCCCGTTATCCAGGGAGCCCGTTCGAGCCACAAAAAGTTGCAGTAGTTCTTCTCTTCTTCTGGGTTGGCTGCAAGTTCTTCACTCGCTGTCATGGCGAGGATAATTTGGACTCTGAGTACTATGCGCCCCAGCGGGCTGGTACGAAGAAGTCCAAGGCGGCATGGGCCATGCGCCTCAAATGTGCTATGCCAACGGCAAACTAGAAACATGCGCTCACAATCATGCGCGCTGCTGATGGTAAGCTATACAAGGTTGACTCGGGTGCTTCTGCGCCAGAAACGAGCCGACCTTCAAAGTCCTTGTCTCGCTTGGGAGCATCTACTGTATTTGCAACCAAGTCGAGCAAGGCAAACCCTGTGGTCTTGAACTCCCGTGCCTCCACTTGTTGTGCGTCTGAGGTTCGTTCAAGTCACTTTAAGTGCTGTACCCCTACTACTGATCTGAGCGCCTGTTTGGTGTTGGATCAAGGGGCGCAGCATTCACTTGACCACCCCGACGCTTGGCCTTGCCATGCGCCTGATGGGGGTGTAAAGGTGGCACTCTCACTTGACCACCCCGGCGCTTGGCCTTGCCATGCGCCTGATGGGGGTGTGAAGGTGGCACTTTCCTCTAACGATTTGCGTAATATGATCATTCACAAACGCCGATCAGGAGAGCCGACCGACAAGCATAATACGCCCCTCACAGGACACACTTATGCTACGGTCGTCATCAACTGTTGCTGTCACAAGACAGTGGCTCCACCACCAAGGCAATCTGTGTTCCAGCAGTTGCAACAAGCTGTGCCTGTCTCCCAGTGCATCACTCCGCCCCGTCAGAGTGAATCACTTCCTCGTCAATGCACAGGCTCATCTACCAGCCTGGGGCTCTTATCTTCTGAAGGAGTTCACCATCAAAGCTTCTTCGAACAAGGAGAACCATCACCCACAGTGCAACGTCTTGCCAAGGAGGAGGATCAGTCGAATCCATCTTCGTCGAGAAGTTAAGGGAGAGACAACAAAACTCTCTCAAACTATTGCTATTCACAGGCCAGGGCAAATCAAACCCATGCGCCAAGTGGCAACCTTCCCGAAGTTAGTGCAATGAACTTGTATTCATGATGATAAATACATCCCTTCGAATTCAGCTAAGTCCGAGAGCCATTAATGACTCGAAGAACTCAATAGACGGACTAATGAAGATCGTACATCATACTGATGTGTCCATCAGCACCAAGTGCCTTACGAGGATGCGCCCCATGCGTCCCCATGCACCTAGTGGAACGCGGATCGATGCGCCCACTCAAAGGCCCATCACCTTCAAGAACATTAAATGCTGAAGTCTGACAGAGTTGGCAGCACGTCCCCCGAGGACTGAACAGTTGACAGCCTTTTCAGAAAATAAAGTGTCGCCGACGTCAGCATCATCATTACTTTCCTTCCGCGGTTACAAGCCACGTGGCCGCCCAACCATTTTATATGCGCCTCCGTAGCTATGTGCCCAAATCTCTGTATGCGCCTCAAAAGCCATGCGCCTCAGACTTTTCTCTGATTCCAAAAGACAGAAGTAAAGTCACTACTGAAGCCCCGCATGTGCCTCAAAAGCCATGCGCCCCGACTGGTTCGTGACTCCTAAAGGTTACGAGCCAAAGCCTCCTCATGCATCCAATCCCAGGCGCATCCTATCAGATCACTCCCCACCAAATCTGAGATCTTCGAGCCATGGACCTACGACACACGTCCTTTGACTTGATTCAGCCTATGAAGGGGTGCTAATCACCCAAGATCTCAGCAACTGAAAGATCTTCTCTATTGCTACGTGTTAGCTCTGTCGCAGCCCATGACAGTAACAAGAAAAGTTCAACTCCTCAATCAGGATGCATCGTCCATGCGCCTCCATCAGCAACCACCACGTGGCGTCCCCACGTACAGGCGTATCCTACATGCGCGCATGAGCAGCCAGCCTGCAAAGCTTTAAATAGAGGGATCATCTCCTTCTAACACACACACACACAGACAGAGACACATCGTATAACCATCAGCAACATATAGAGAGAGGCAGATACAGACACTCAATGTCTTCTTCCTCTCCGCAAGCTCCTGCACCTAGAGCAACCCAGATCTTCAGAGAATCGAGAACCGTCGTCAGATCGTCAACGAAGTCAACGTATTACCACTCGCTCCATTGACACAAGGGACCCAGATAAACAAAAGTGTACTCCCAGGACTACATCTAAGTCCTACATTGTAACACTGTTCTGTTTGTATTAAAATTACATCAAAAGATTTTAATGGCAAACAAGCTGGCGACTCTGCAGGGGACCTCTTTCTCCTCTACCGAGAAAGTTGTGTCGCAATTCGACGACGTGAAGGTGGGCTCCTCCTACAAGACGCTGGTCGTATGCCTCAATCAACAGGCATATGAGGAGTTCATCTCTGAAGGCAGTGCGAGTCCTTCGAAGGGGCTGTCGAAGCCGAAGAAGACTCGCCAAGTCTGGGTGCGCAAGGTCGACGCCTCTGGCACCACCACCGAAGGGGATGCACCAATGCAGCCTTCCCTTCCTGCTGACGTCCTCAGCAACCAAGATACGTCCACTGGTGTAGCGCATCTCTCGGGGAAACGTGCAGCTGACCACATTCTCCACCCATCTCCCTCTCAGGCTAGGAAGATGCGTCGACGGAGCAGGGGCGCAGCTAATGCCCCACGTATCACCTCTGATGCGCCACAGAAGGTCTCTATCTTTGACAGACTCACTCGCTGTAGTGGCGAGGAGAATTTGGACTCTGAGTACTATGTGCCCCAGCGGGCCAGTACGAAGAAGTCCAAGGCAGCATGGGCCATGCGCCTCAAACGTGCTATGTCGGCAGCAAACCATAAGCATGCGCTCAGAATCATGCACGCTGCTGATGGTAAGCTGTACAAGGTCGACTCGGGTGCTTCTGTACCGGAAAAGAGTCGACCTTCAAAGTCCTTGTCTCACTTGGGCGCATCTGTTACGTTCGCAACCGAGTCGAGCAAGGCAAACCCTGTGGTCTTGAACTCTCGCGTCTCCTCTGGTTGTACGTTTGAGGTTCGTTCAAGTCACTGTAAATGTTGTTCCCCCACTACTGATCTGAGCACCTGTTTGGTGTTGGATCAGGGGTCGCAGTATTCACTTGACCACCCCGGCGCTTGGCCTTGCCATACGCCTGATGGGGGTACGAAGGTGGTACTCTCCTCCAATGATCTGCGTAACGTGATCACTCACAAACGCCGGTCAGAAGAGTAGACTGACAAGCACAATGTGCCCCTCACAGGGCATGCCTGTGCTGTAGTCACCCTCAACTGATGTTGCAAAATAGCAGTCCCGCCACCAAGGCAGTCGGTGTTCCAGCGGCTGCAATCATCAACACCTCTCCGACGTTGCCTCGGAAAGAAGGTGTCAATTGAAGAGGAACCAGAGGTTGCTTCATGCAATGTGATCTCTAATTCCTTGTCAATCCGAAATACAACTGGTTATTCCTCGTCCTCGTCCAAGAGTCAGCCGAGGAGAACCAAGACAACTGTTCCATCCTCTGGAGTGTTCGAAGGCACTCGGGGGAGAAAGAAGATCCTGGAGGAAGCTGGGGGTAGTCAGGCCCTTGTCGATCCTCCTTCTGAAGACGAAGATGCCCTCCAGAGCACAGCTGGGGTGGATCATCATCCTGGAGACGAAGTCAGCCTTCCGGACACAGCTGGGGGTAGTCTGGCCCCTGTGGACCTGCGTCTTGAAGACGAAGAAGTCCTCCAAGACAAAACTGGGGTGAATCAGGCCCTCGCGGATACTTCTCCCGAAGACGTGGGTGTCCTCCAAAATGTAGCTGGGGGTAGCCAGGACAAAGCACTAGGGGAAGTTTCTTCCTTACAAGAGAGCGAGGCCGAGAGTGAAGCCTCAACTGATCCATCCGACTCCAGCCGTGTCATGACGGTATACATGACTGGGGGTGATACCGAGCCTGATGTGCCACCAGTAGACCTTGTCCAGCGCATAGATACCCTGGAGGGAGGACTCAAAACCCTCTCTGCCTCCATGCAAATACTGACTCAAGCGGTGTTTGAGATATGGTCAGCTTTGGCCAGGGCACCTTCTACCGGTCCTGACCCAGGGGCCAATGGAGAATAAAAGTGTACCCCTTCAACTGGTATCCTTGGATACGGATCACCGCGAAGCACCTCGGACGTTGGAGCCATCAAATGCTCAACTCCAGGATGTACCACCTTCCTCGACTCCCAGCTCCACGGAAGACGTGGTGGAGATGATCAGGGACTTGCACGAGCGCTTTGAGTCCAAGAACAGGCAAGAGGAGCGCCAGAAGATGGGGATCCCCCAACCCTATCCCCTTGTATGGAACAAAGTGGTTTATCCTCCTAAATATAAACCACAAACTCTGACGCCGTACGATGGGAAGGACTCTCTGCATCGCTATCTGACGTACTTCCAGTCCCAAACAAGATATCTCCCGAAGGAGGACGTACTACTTACCAGCATATTTGTCGGGACACTAAAAGGAGTGGCGTACGATTGGTACTGCAGCCTCCCCGATAACTCTATATCTTCCTTCGCTGGTTTGACGTGTCTCTTCCTCGACCGTTTCTACGACGGCAGAAAGGACATGACAATGGCGTCCCTCATAGAGATACGCCAGAAGGAGAAGGAAACAGTTCGAGTATTCATCGAACGCTTCCGACAGGCCTGCTTCAGACTGCCCCCGGGCATGCCAGAATATGCACTCCTCTCTTCCTGCAGCATGAACATGCTGCCTGCAGTCAAACTCTGGCTCAACTCCACTCCTCCTCCCGACTGGAGTTCCTTGATCAATGAAGCCGAAGCAGCAGAAAAGAAGGCGTCCAATGCTCGCCTTCTGGGAGTTAGTTTCCCTGCCGTTGAGGACAAGGCGAAATGGCCTGCAGTCAACAACCCTGGACGAGAGACGAAGGGGAAACAGGCGTTGACTGTCAATGCCTGCAAAGGTGCATCAGTACCCACTCAAAAGCCTCCACTTGCACCAAGGCCAAAGGAGGTTTATTCTTTCAACGATGAAGACACCCTGCAACTCTTTTGAGATACTGAAGCAGGGTGACAAGATCAAATTGTCGGACCCGAAGCGTCCTGACGAGGTTGGGAAACTGGACAATCCGAGGCACTGTTACTACCATCGGTTTGTCGGACATCCAACTAAGGACTGCTACGTCCTCAAAAACTACATCCAGCACATGATCAATACGGATGTTATCTCCGTCGACTACGAGAAGAAAATGGTCTCGGCCAACCTGGTGTCACTCCAATTTGGCACCTTGCCGCCGACCACAACACAAGATGGCATCGTTCCCATCCCTAAGGCGACAATGGAGGTGGTCAATCTACCACCTACTCGTGACAATGTGAGTGGACTCATACCACTCACCACATCTCGGAGAGAGGTCTTATGGGTTCACCCTGATATCGTCTCCGAGGTTACTCAACCGGAGGTACGCTCTGCCTCCAAAACCAAAGGCAGGAAGATCAAGTCTTGCCGTATGGTCTCTTCCTCTACGGAAGAGGCACTTCCTGTACAGACGCGTTCGTATCAGAACACCCAACCTGACGAAGCTACCGTCGAGGTGGTGTCTCCTTGCATCGTCCCTGCTGTCCAGAAAGAGGGCCCGTCCAAGCCTCCAGCAGCCAATAAGCAGAAGCATGTAGAGGTCCATTTCGACAAGCCTCTGCGAAAAGAGAATACTTCGGGGCTAGCCAAGCCCCATAACTTCGACATACTGGCACAACTTGCCAGTACTCCTGCCCGCCTATCTCTGTTTGAACTTCTTTGCCTTTCCAAGGACACTCGTGAAGCTCTTTATGAAGCCCTGAAGGATGCTGAGTCCTTCATCAGTCAGGTCAAGCAGCTGAAGATCTCTCGACTACATGTGCGCACTGTCATTGTGCGAATGAAGTTATCCCCAACATAACCTTCACCCAACAAGACATGCTGCTCAAGCACAACCGATACAACAGGCCTCTGTATTATACAGGGTATATCGGTTTCGTCAAGGTGAAGCGGATTCAGATTGATCCAGGGTCTTCCCTCAGCATCATTCCGAAGACGCTGCTCTCAACACTGGGGATCCCAATGTACCGACTGGCACCTTCCAACACAACAATCAGTGGCTTCAATGCCAGTAAGAGTGAGCCGCTGGGCAAAATACGGCTGAAGTGTCATATTGGTAACCTCAGAACTGAGGTCACTTGCTATGTCGTGGACGCCGATGTCAACTACAACCTCCTACTGGGTCGTCCGTGGCTATATGAGTACATGGTGGTACCTTCCACACTCCACCAATGTATGAAATATGTGTCCACCAATGACATCATCTGGACGGAGTTCGCAGACAACGACCCTTTCAAGGGGGTTGAAGCCTACTTCACTGATTCCAACTTGTACAAGTCACCTGACGAGGAGAAAGCCAATGATGCTGACGATGAAGCAAAAACGGCAGCAGAGCCCGACATGGAGCCAGAGATGATTCCTGACGCTCCTTTAAAAATTTGACTCAAAGGGAAGTCGCCTCAGATATTGCCTCCCATGAACATCAAGCTACCCGGAAAAGCACCAACTGCTCCAGGTAGAACACCTACTGAAGCTCCCTTGAAGATACGGCTCAAGGGAAAGCCGCCTCAAACATCGGCTCCCCTTGTGGTAAAACGACAGGGGAAGGCACCAATCACCGAAGACGCAGTTGAAGCACCTCTGAAGGTGCGTCTTAAGGGCAAGCCGCCGCAATCATCTGTCTTATCCAAGCTGTCGAAGAAGGCCCACATAGCCCTCTCGGACCCCAAGATCAAAACTGTGGTGAACTCTCCCGATCCAATCCTAGTACTCACAGATGAAGAGCTAGGGGAATATATCTCTGCTGATGTAGATGCACCCTCTCTGGACAATGTAATCTCGCGGGACAAAATCTCGTATTTCATCAATAATAGAGTGTCTTTTAATTATTCTAGTCTTCCATATTGGAATGCCATGTATACATTAGATAAAGCTCTACGGTCGTTACAAACACAAATAACGACCATCCATCATGTAAATCAAGTAGTCCCGTCCTAAGGGGTCTGTTTTGTAGTCCCACCACGGAATCGAGACGAATAATCCATCATCTTCGGCAAAGTCGAGCGTCATTAAGACCTCCTACCACTCGAGCCAGAACCAGATACCGGCAGAATACAAGCCTATCGATACACGGACAAGGCAAAGTACCTTATCCAAAAGATGGGTTACGACCTAAAAAGCAACAAAGGCCTGAACTACGGCAAGGTTCGACGTCTTCCTCTCCGTCTTCCAACACCTAAAGGAAAGCCGCAGGACTACTATCATCGAACTCGATGGGGGGTAGGCTATGTCACGCCGCCATCAACTCCGGAGAGTTCGGAGGCAGAAGAAGCAGGACATTCTCATTCTTCCGAAGCATCAACTTGGGATTCTGATACCAGTATCGGATCAGTCTTCAAGAAAGTGCTATCAGCCAACATGACATCTGCACAATCTTAAGAAGATGAAGGCGAAGACCAAACGCCAGAATTCTTCGAAGAAGAACCCTGGGCTCAATGCCTAGGGGAACAGTGGGAGTCCCGTTTTGAATTACGCGAACCCCCTACCGAAGACGAAGTCGGGCAGATCGACCTTGGGGATGGATCTTCTTCTAAACCCATCTTCATCAGTAAAAGCCTAATAGGAGAAGATCGGGAATCTTTAATCCAGCTGGCTAAAGAATATATCGATGTCTTCGCCTGGAGCTACGAAGATATGTCGGGACTTGATCCCCAGATTGCGATGCATAGGCTTAAAATCTTACCCGATGCCAAGCCTATAAAGCAACAACAGCGACATTTTCGTCCTGACATCATGAACGCTATCGATCAGGAAGTAGACAAACTCCTGACCAGCAAATTCATTCGTGAAGAACAACACCCAGATTGGGTGGCCAACGTCGTCCCTGTCACCAAGAAGAATGGGAAGATACGAGTCTGTATTGACTTCAGGGATCTCAACACTGCTTGCCCGAAGGACGAATTCCCACTTCCAATCACCGATGTGATGATCGACAACACATGTGGCTTCGAACGCATGTCTTTCATGGACGGGTATTCGGGCTACAACCAGATCAAGATGTTCCCCGATGACGCAAAACACACGTCATTCAGTACTCCGAAGGGGGTCTTCTGCTACACAGTGATGCCCTTCGGCTTGAAGAACGCTGGTACAACATACCAGTAAGCTATGAGCACCATCTTCCGTCAGCATCTTCGTAAGACAGTCGAATGCTATGTTGATAACATCGTAGTCAAGAGCCGTCTCAAAGGAGATCACCTACAAGACCTTAAGACAGTCTTCGATCATATGCGAGCGTACCAACTCAAGATGAACCCCGCTAAATCCTTCATTGGGGTTTCTAGCGGAAAGTTCTTGGGCTTCATTATCACGGCGAAAGGCATTCATGTCGATCCCGAGAAGACCAAAGCCATCCTTGACATGAACCCTCCGAAGAACCTCCGAGAACTTCGAGGCCTGCAAGGGCGTCTGGCATACATCCGGAGGTTTATAGCAAACCTTTCCAGAAAATGTCAACCCTTCACCCAGCTCATGAAGAAGGGAGTCTCTTACGTCTGGACAGAGGAATGCCAAAAAGCTTTCGACGACATCAAAGCTTACTTGACGAGCCCGCCAGTCCTGGTGGCACCAGTCGCCGGTAAACCATTTCTCCTCTACGTTCGTGCCATAAATCATTCTTTCGGTGCTCTGCTTGCTCAGAACAGCAATACAGGTTATGAGCAATCTATCTACTACCTCAGTAGAATACTGATCGGGGCCGAACACCGGTACAACCCCATCGAAAAAGAGTGTTTGGCTTTGGTATTTGCCATCCAGAAGACTCGTCATTATGTCTCGGGCCAGACAATTCATGTCATCTCCCGAGTCAATCCACTCAGAGTTCTCATGACGAAGCCAGGGTTATTAAATTCCCGGCTAGCTACATGGGCAATCCTGCTAACGCCATACAACATGGTGTTCGTGCTACAAAAAGCCGTCAAGGGTCAGGCTCTGGCCGACTTTTTAGTTGTACACCCCATCCCAGAGTCCTCAAGACACTATGAAGACATCTCGGATGAGGTCCAAGAATCAAACGTCACCGAAGAAAGCTCCGTCTGGCGGATGTTTTTCGATGGCGCTTCAAGAACAGGCCCCAAAGGCCAAATCATCGCAGGAGTGGGGGTAGTCCTAGTCTCTTCCGATCAGCTAGTCATACAGCGTGCCTACTCGCTTTCGAAGCCATGCTCTAACAACGTTGTCGAGTACAACGCTCTCATCATGGGACTCCAGCTGGCGCAACAACTGGGGGTGGATCATCTGGAAGCCTACAGCGACTCAAAACTCGTCGTTAACCAGATCAAAGGGCAATACGAAGTTCTTCATGAAAATCTGATTCCTTACTATGAAGTTGCATTGAACATCATTTCAACCTTCACGAAGTTCCTCATCGAACATGTACCTCATTTATAAAATCTGGAGGCTGACGCTCAGGCTGGCCTCGCAGCCGCATTGGCAACACCCTTTGGGACTCAACACTATGTCACGGTAGTTGGTCGAGACTTGGTCTGTCCTAAGAACAACCTATGCTCACAAATGGCCCATGCCATGTCAACGAGTGCTGGTGTTAATGTCCGAGACTGAAGATTCCCGTTCATCGACTTTGCTGTCTATAAAATTCTCTCGGAGGACCCGAAAGAAGCTGTCTCAGTCAGGAGGCGCTCCCTTCGATTCTATTACGATACAGCTACTAAAATGCTGTACCGACGCTCCTACGATGGACTTCTCCTTCGATGTTTATCCAACGAAGAAACAGCCGAAGCCCTTCGAGAAGCTCACGATGGAACCTGCGGGGCTCATCAACCAGGGCCTAAGTTGCAGGATCGACTGCGACACATGGGCTACTATTGGCCAACCATGGTAGCCGACGCTGTCGACTATGCTAAAAAGTGCCATGCGTGCCAGCTTCACGCTGACTTCATCCATACGCCGTCAGAACCATTATATCCTACGGTCGCCTCCTGGCCTTTTGAAGCCTGGGGCATAGATATTGTAGGACCAATCACCCCTCCTTCATCAAGGGGATTCCGCTTCATCCTAGCCATCACCGACTACTTCTCCAAATGGGCAGAAACAGTTCCACTGGCAGAAGTAAAGAGCTCTAGGGTGATCAGCTTCATCAAGCACCATGTCATCTACCGTTTCGGGGTCCCTCGAAGGATTATCCACGATAACGGTCCTCAGTTTATCAGCCATATTTTTAGCAGATTCTGTGACAAGAATCGCATTCAAAACGTGCCATCAACCGCCTACAATCCGGCAGCAAACGGATTGGCCGAGGCGTTTAATAAGACTATCGTCAAGCTACTCAAAAAAGTCGTGTCATCCAACAAACGCGACTGGAACAAAAAGCTCGGCGAATGCCTTTGGGCCTACCGCACAACGGTACGGACCCCGACGGACAACATACCATTCTCCCTGGTCTACGGAAGCGAAGCGGTACTGCTTCTCGAAATCCAGATACCCTCACTCTGTGTAGCAATCACAAATCAACTCATAGAAGAAGACAATCAACGTCGCCGTCTGCGAGAATTGGAGGCACTTGACGAAAAGCGTCTCCTAGCTCAACAACGCATCAAACTCTATCAAGCCCGTATATCACAGGCTTTCAACAAGAAGGTCAAGCAGAGGACTTTTCGAGTAGGTGACCTGGTTCTGGCAGTCAGAAGGCCGATGGTGTTGACTCATAAGACACTAGGAAAGTTCGAGCCCAAGTGGGAAGGACCTTTCATCATAGAGACGGTATACTCAAACGGTGCCTACCGTTTCGCCAAATCCAATGGATACTTGTTCATGATGCCCATCAACGGCAAGTTCCTAAAGAAGTACTACTCTTGACATCCTTTAGACTTGTACTTCTATCTCCACCCAACAAGGGAGTCTGTGGACCCAATTATCAGGGCTCACGTACACCTCCCGTAAAATCTTACGCTTCTGGAACCCAGATGTTCCATAGCGTTCTATCTTCCAGTAGAAGGACAACCACGTCCACATTACCTCTGAGTTGTTCCCCTGCACCCTACAAAGCGGAATCTTACGCTCCATAAGACTACGCTACCCATCATGTTTACCACGTCCACATTACCTCTGAGTAAACATCCCGTACAGACAACCCCTGCGTTGTCGTACATTGATCACAGAACTTTTACGTCCACATTACCTCTGAGTAGTTCCGCTTATCCCTTCAGAGTCATTCCTACCATGTCCATAGCACCTCTGAGTAGGAAGATTCCATCATTTGAACCCCATATTTGCTACGTCCATATTACCTCTGAGCAAACATGTTGGTTCTCTCAAACTTATTATCTGTACCTAAAAACCAAGGTGCACAAAAGATAATAGGTCCACACAAATTATCAAGTTCATGACAACGAGAATGAACACACCACAAAACTCTTTATTCTTTATTCAAAAGTAAAGGATTACATCCCCAGCAGAACTTTCATGTCCATATTACCTCTGAGTAGTTTCGCGTATCTCCCTCTAGAGTCATTCCTACCATGTCCATATCACCTCTGAGTAGGAAAGCTCTACCATCAATCCCATATTTACCATGTCCATACTACCTCTGAGTAAATATGTTGGTTCTCTCTCTCTCTCTCAATCTTATTATTTGTACCTAAAACCAAGATGCGCCAAGGATGATAAGTCCACATAAATTCCCCAGTGGAAGTACCCAAACCTATCACGTCCATACTACCTCTGATAGGATTGTCACACCTAAACAGCTCTACTGTTCATGCTTCTCGTTCAAAGTATTTCAAAACTTGTCCAAAAGTTTTAAAAACTTTGAAGGGGGTCTTGTAGAAGCATGAAAAAGAAGGGATCTCTTTTAATCCCACATCAAAAAGGAGAAGAAGAGAGGTCTCATTCCACTCCATATATAGAGCCCTCTTGCCTCCTTTGAAAAGGGCACCAAAATAAATAAAGAAAAGGGAGCCCGTTCGAGCCACAAAAAGTTGCAGTAGTTCTTCTCTTCTTCTGGGTTGGCTGCAAGTTCTTCACTCGCTGTCATGGCGAGGATAATTTGGACTCTGAGTACTATGCGCCCCAGCGGGCTGGTATGAAGAAGTCCAAGGCGGCACGGGCCATGCGCCTCAAATGTGCTATGCCAACGGCAAACCAGAAATATGCGCTCATAATCATGCGCACTGCTGATGGTAAGCTATACAAGGTTGACTCGGGTGCTTCTGTGCCAGAAACGAGCCGACCTTCAAAGTCCTTGTCTCGCTTGGGCGCATCTACTGTATTTGCAACCAAGTCGAGCAAGGCAAACCCTGTGGTCTTGAACTCCCGTGCCTCCACTTGTTGTACGTCTGAGGTTCGTTCAAGTCACTTTAAGTGCTGTACCCCTACTACTGATCTGAGCGCCTGTTTGGTGTTGGATCAAGGGGCGCAGCATTCACTTGACCACCCTGACGCTTGGCCTTGCCATGCGCCTGATGGGGGTGTAAAGGTGGCACTCTCACTTGACCACCCCGGCGCTTGGCCTTGCCATGCGCCTGATGGGGGTGTGAAGGTGGCACTCTCCTCTAACGATTTGCTTAATGTGATCATTCACAAACACCGATCAGGAAAGCCGACCGACAAGCATAATACGCCCCTCACAGGGCACACTTATGCGACGGTCGTCATCAACTGTTGCTGCCGTAAGATAGTGGATCCACCATCAAGGAAGTCTGTGTTCCAGCAGTTGTAACATGCTGTGCCTGTCTCCCAGTACATCACTCCGCCCCGTCAGAGTGAATCACTTCCTCGTCAATACACATGCACATCTACCAGCCTGGGGCTCTTATCTTCTGAAGGAGTTTACCATCAAAGCTTCTTCGAACAAGGAGAACCATCATCCACAGTACAACGTCTTGCCAAGGAGGAGGATCAGTCGAATCCATCTTCGTCGAGAAGTCAAGGAAGAGACAAAAAAACTCTCTCAAACTGTTGCTATTCATAGGCCAGGGCAAATCAAACCCATGCGCCAAGTGGCAACCTTTCCGAAGTTAGTGCAATGAACTTGTATTCATGATGATAAATTTACCCCTTCGAATTTAGCTAAGTCAGAGAGCCATTAATGACTCAAAGAACTCAACAGACGGACCAATGAAGACCGTACATCATACTGATGCATCCATCAGCACCAAGTGCCTTACGAGGATGCGTCTCATGCGTCCCCATGCGCCTAGTGGAACGCGGATCGATGTGCCCACTCAAAGGCCCATCACCTGTCAAGAACATTAAATGCCGAAGTCTGACAGAGTTGGCAGCACGTCCCCCAAGGACTGAACAGTTGACAGCTTTTTCAGAAAACGAAGTGTCGCCGATGTCAGCATCATCATTACTTTCCTCCGGCGATTACAAACCACGTGGCCGTCCAACCATATCGCATGCGCCTCCGCAGTCATGCGCCCAAATCTCTGCATGCGCCTCAAAAGCCATGCGCCTCAGACTTTTTTCTGATCCCTAAAGACAGAAGTAAAGTCACTACTGAAGCCCTGCATGCGCCTCAAAAGCGATGCACCCCGACTGGTTCGTGACTCCTAAAGGTTACGAGCCAAAGCCTCCTCATGCGTCCAATCCTAGGCGCATCCTATCAGGTCACTCCCCACCAAATCCGAGATCTTCGAGCCATGGACCTACGACACGCGTCCTTTGACTTGATTCAGCCTATGAAGGGGTGCTAATCACCCAAGATCTCAGCAACTGAAAGATCTTCTTCGTTGCTATGTGTCAACTCTGCCATAGCCCATGACAGCAACAAGAAAAGTTCAACTCCTCAATCAGGGTGCATCGCCCATGCGTCTCCATCAGCAACCACCACGTGGCATCCCCACATACAGGCGCATCCTACATGTGCGCATGAGCAACCAGCCTGCAAAGCTATAAATAGAGGGATCATCTCCTTCTAACACACACACACACAGACAGAGACACATCGTATAACCATCAGCAACATATAGAGAGAGGCAGATACAGACACTCAACGTCTTCTTCCTCTCCTCAAGCTCCTGCACCTAGAGAAACCCAAATCTTCAGAGAACCGAGAACCGTCGTCAGATCGTCAACGGAGTCAACGTATTACCACTCGCTCCATCGGCACAAGGGACCCAGATAAACAAAAGTATACTCCTAGGACTGCGTCTAAGTCCTACATTGTAACACTGTTCTGTTTGTATTAAAATTATATTAAAAGATTTTAATGGCAAACAACCTCCTCCTTAATGTACACCTCTCGTTTGATAAAAGGAAGCATTGTCTCATCCTTTACAAAGGCCTCTGTCTTCGGCATGGAACCTGCAAATAGGACCAAAGGAAGAAGTCAGCATGCACCAAAGGCACATTGGCAACCTAACGCAACATCGGGGTCGAAACCCATGCTCAAAGATCAGATCCTAGCTTCGGCGCATCATCAGGACAAAAGTCCATGCGGGTCAGCCAAAATACATCGACAAGAGGCAACTCATCTGCAGTCGGGTCACCCCAACAACACTACAACAAAGACCAAGGCAAAAGAACACCCACCGAACACCTCCGGGCGAACGTCGGCGTGTGTCGCCAAAATGACGGAGGTATCCTCCACGTCAACCTCCAGGGGCTCCTTTCCACGGCCCCTTCCTCGGCCAGCAGCACCGCAGGGAGTCTTAGGAGCCATTTCTCGAAAAAACTAAAGGTTCTTAAAGAAGAAGGAGAAAAGAGCTCTGAGGAAGAAGAAAGCCTTGGCAGAAAGTAGAAGACTCTCTCTCCTCACAGCTGCCTATTTATAGGTATGGCCTCGTATGTAAACCGATGAGACGTGACATCAGCAATCAGTCGCTTCGGGTTTCATAAAATCGACGGCTTCTTATCTTCAAAAGATCATCATTAATCTTTCCTGAGATCGAGGCATTATCTCTTCAGAAGAAGCATGCGCCCTAGCAGTATGCGCCTAAGCAACAAGCGTTCCAATAGCGACGCGCAGAACGACTGTACGATAAGAAGAGCCATGCGCCTAGGCGAAGGCTATGTGCCCCGAGTCGTTATTTCCCATGCTTCTTGTTCAAAGTCTTCCAAAACTTGACATAAAGTTTTAAAAACTTTGAAGGGAGTCTTGTAGAAGCATGGAATTTTAGGCACATCTATAGCCCAGAATTCCTATGCGCTTAACACTATGCGACTAGACTCAAGCATGCGCCAGGGAGTTTAAACAAAGTATTTGTCACAGCAAAGGACAACAAAAGTATAGATATCAAAAGAAGGCTTTTATTTCATATGAAAGTCTATTACATGTCTAAAGAAAGGCTTTACAAAGGAGAACTTCTACAAAAAGAAAGATCCTAAAGCCACAACCAGGCGCAGTAAATGCCATGCACCCCATGATAGACACATCATTCGTCAGGCGCATCACTCTGATGTCTCATCCAGGCGCATCATCTCGTCATCATGGCATAAGCGCATTAGAACCAATCAGCCCTTGTTTAGCAGGAGAAGGAGCTCTCCTAGATCGACAAAGATCATGACACGATGCCCCAGTCTCTAGAAGCAACAAGCACACTCAGGCCAAGGGTTACCTCATTGATGGAGCTAGGGCGTGGAGCTATTATAACGTCCGGGTTACAAAAGCTATGTTTTCCATGCCCTATAATCTTCCCCAAGACCCGCGTATGTTATATACATACGCAAACTTCTATACTTCAGCAAACACGTTTGTTGAAAACTTCCATCCTGCACACAGTTTTGCAACTGAAAAGAGATCCAAACAAAGAAAACATACTGCTCTTTCTTTTTGGAATACAGAAGACAAAGATCCTGCGGATCCACTATTGGAGGCATCAATTTTACTGAACTATGCTGATCAAGTCCAAGATCCTTTGGATGTATCTATAAAGGTAAGGAAAGAGAAATCCCCTATTAAGGGTTTGAAGAAAAGAAGACTAAAGAGACGACAGCACCTCCTCAGCAAGATAATAGACTTAACTCTCCAAGGACCCCGAAGAAAAAGAGAAGGACATCATTAGTTATCAATGAGCCAACGACCACGAGAACAACTAGTTCTCAATCAAAACAGATGCTCCTTAGTTCTTCCTCTGGTAAGAAGGACATTACTCCTTCTTCTATTCAGAAGCAGAAGAGAGTTATAGAAGGAGGAACATCGACTTCTTTGATCGATCCAGAGAGTGATCGCACTGGAGCTGCTATAGAGCCGGTCGCATCATCTTACAGAGAGGTCAGGAGAAAGTTGGTAATCGCTGAAAAAATACCATCTCAAGAAGGTAATATCAAAATTGTGATATACCTTAATATATCAATTTCTTTGTCAAAGATGTATATAAACTGATCTCTTTCTTTGTATTGGTTACTTAAGCAGATGTCCAGCTTTCTACTACTACCACAAAAGTTTCAAGATTAGAAAATATGACTGTACGTATTCTCGCAAACGTACTTGCTGTTGCGGGAATAACAGTTCCATCTCCAACACCTATGAGTCCAGAAGCCACCTCTCCAAAATATGATTTGCCTCCACAAGATCCTCCACAAGCTCAATAGTCTACTCATTCTGAAGAGGCGATGATTGAAGCCTTGGCTGGTTGTGACTTTGGTGATGGAACATATGATGATGATTGGAATAGCATTACTAAAGAAAAACAAACTTGAGTGGAAGCACCATCATCTCAGGAACTCCCAGCTGATGAAGATCCCTCAACTGCTGAAGATGAGGAGAATGCGGTTATCGATGAAGAACGGATCAATCCTCCTGAGATCGATGAACCCATAACCACTGAGAAACCTGAGACATCTGGAGTGGCAGCAGGATTCAAACTCCAATAACTCTGCCACTTCAGACGGAATCAGGAGCAGGCAGTAGTCAAGCTATGTCTACAGAAACCCTGTCGAAGCTTCAGTCAGAGTCAGACAAACCTCTTAAGACTCCTCGTGATGTACCCAACTCAGGTAAATTTCTAAGCATGATCTATTTGTTGTAGTGCCTTCAGCATTATATGTTACTAATATATATGATTTGTAGAAGAACTTACAAGAACTGTAGCATGGGAGGGAAGCTCTCCTCATATTAGCGCTCAAGATGAAGTGCCTCCACCTACTAAAACTGTAAAGACTCCAGCAGACATAGTAGCCACTCCAGGAGCCATAGCAACTAACAAGTTTGTGGTGTTCTCCTTTACGAGAGTCTTCTTTACGTCTCTGGAGCCCCTAGTTCATAGAGTGATGGAGAGAGAGGATGTCCCTTTTAGTGCTGTCAGGACTCCCTCTACATTCTTGATTGGAGTTATCCGAAGCCAATGAGACGAGGCTCAGGCTACATTTCTGGAGCACATTTTGGATGAGTTGGAGAGCTCAATTAAAGCTTATAAAGAGCTAAAAAGAGGAGATATAGAGCAACTAATAAATATAGAATATGAGGCTATGGTCCCAGAAGCAGAAACTAGTAAAGCCAATTTTGAGGCATTTTTGCTGGCTTTTACTAGACAATCCTCCGAATTAGATATCCAAAACGCTGATGCAACTATTTTTGCTGAGAGTCACAAGACTAAAGCTGCAGAGGAAAAGAAAAAGGCTGCTGATTTGGAGGCTAAAATTGCTCAGCTTCAAGCAGAACTCCAGACTGTTAAGCAGAGCTTAGAACAAGAAAATCATTTGCACCAAGTTGCTGTTAATCAAATGGAGGCTCTGAAGCATCAGAAGGAGGAATTTGAACGTCTACAAAATGAAGAACTAACATGTCAAACTGCTGCTCTACAACCTTTCGATCCTAAATCAGGACGAGTTGAAGCCAGGCAGAGGGTGCTAGATTCTCGTGATGAAAGAGTTCAAGTTCTGAAGAAGCAAATTGCAGAACTTATTACCTATCCTTCAGAGTAGAATGTGCAAAAAAATTTGCCTTTTTTTTACAATGTATTTCCTTTTTTTGAAAATAGAAATAAAATAAAAAACGTTTTGTGTGGTTCCATTACTTGTTGCATATCTTGTTATAGATATAAGTAATAGAATAGAAAATATATTCAGAGGTACTGGACGTGATATATCTCTTGATTTAGAAAATAACAATATTTATCATATATGTTCAGAGGTAATGTGGACGTGGTAGAATATAGCGTTTAGCAATACTATTATTTCAATAAACAACTTTATCAGAGGTTATAAGGACGTGACAAGTTGCTGATGTAGATAATCGGAATTCAGAAGTGTAGGGGACGTGAATTCCTGTTATTTATAATAAAGTAAATAAGAGATTACAAATGCCAAGATTAATGGATGAATGAATGATAAGTAAAAGACAATAAATGAATGAACAGTCACTTTGGTTTTCTAAATGAATGAATCATCTTTATTCTCGAGGAAGAGAATGAATGAATGAACAATTATAAATGAATGAACAGTCGAACTTCTTTTGAAGAGTAAAAGTCGCATAGGTTCTCGAAGTCGACTATCTAGTCGTTCTGTCTATAAATAGACCAAAACTTTCGTAGATATCGTTAATTTCTTTTCTCTCTGTACAAAATGTCTTCTAAAGATTTGCTCACTCCGAAGATCGAAGGAATGACCGAGACAATTCCTGTTGAGCCTCCGGTGCCTCCTCAGAAAGAAATGGGTGAAGGCTTGACTGTTCCTGCACCAGAGCAGGACTTGATTGCCAAGTTGGTAGAACCTGGGAAGACTGCCGACGAAGAAGCAGTAAGGGTGGCTGCCTGTGAGTTGCTAGTGTATTCAGACCGCGAGATGTTTGAATTACTGGACAATCATGTATTTAATCAGGAAGGATCGGGTCCTCGTCCCCGACCTTAATATTATGTAACTCTTTTCTGCTTCTAAATAAAAATGAACTTTTATTTACATCATTTCTCTGAATGAAGAACATTTTGCTTTTATACATAATATTTCTTGAGAAATTTGCCATTGATAGGCATCATAGCAACTCTGCCATCCATATTTGTTAATTGATAGGCTCCATTTGAGAAAACCTTATTTATCATATACAGACCTTCCTATTTCGCTTCGAACTTGCCTTTGCTCATATGAGTCATAGTCATAGGACGTCTGACTGTAAGAACTAGCTCGCCTTCCTAAAATGTTTGCACTTTGACTTTGCGATTGAAATCTTTTAAAATACGGACTTGATAAAGTTCAATATGTTGTTGAGCCAATAGCCTTTTCTCATCGAGTGTCTCCAATTCTTGAAGTCGGAGATGATCATTATTTTTTGTGGTAAGTTCATTAGCAATGGCAATTTTTAGGGATGGAATTTGAATTTCTAGCGGTAAGACAGCTTCACATCCATATACCAGAGAAAAAGGTGTGCAACCTGTGGGATTACGGACTGTAGTACGATAAGCCCATAGACATTCCCTAAGTTTCTTACTCCAATTACGTTTGTTAATAGAAACAAACTTTTTAAGGAGTTTGATAATAGTCTTATTGAATGCTTCAGCTAACCCATTAGCTGCAGGGTTATAGGCCGTAGAAGCAATATTATTGATTCTGTTATCATCACAGAACCTATTAAACTTCTGGCTGACAAATTGTGGCCCATTATCGTGGATGATTCGATGAGGTACACCAAATCTATATATCATATGTTGTTTGATGAAGTTAATGACACTACTAGTCTTCACTTCAGCTAAAGGTATAGCTTCAGCACATTTAGAGAAATAATCGATTATAGCCAAGATGAACCGATGTCCTTTAGATGACGGAGGATTGATAGGACCAATTATATCTATGTCCCAAGCTTCGAAGGGCCATGAGGTAGCAGTCGGATGAAGAAATTTCGACGGTTGGTGAATGAAATCCGCATGAATCTGACATGTTCGATATTTTCTTGTATAGTCAATGGCATCTGATACCATTGAGGGCCAGTAGTAGCCCATACGTCGGATACGATCTTGTAATTTGGGACCGGGCTGATGTGCTCCACAAACACCATCATGAGCTTCGCGTAATATCTGCTTTATTTCATCACCAGCAAGACATCTCAGGAGTAACCCATCAAAAGTTCTTCAAAAGAGAGTTTTGGTGGTATGATTATAATAAAATTGAAGCGATCGGCGACAAATACTTGTAGCTTCCTTAGGATCTTCTGGTAATCTGTCATGTACTACAAAATTGATGAAATGTGCTCTCATGTCCTCGCTAATGATATTGACTTCAGTTGAATTACTGAATTCAATATTATGGTTATTTTCAATACAAAATAGTTCTCTGTTGGAGATAATAACCATTTGTTGTCTTTTAACTGAAACTGCTAAGCTGCAGCTAGGTTAGCTAAGGCATCAGCTTCTGTGTTACAAGCTCGACGTACATGTTCGATAAAGAACCCTTAGAATAAAGAGGCTATTCGGACTGCTGCTTCGTGGTATGGTATTAGATCTTGATGTCGAACTTCATATATACCTCTAACCTGATTAACAATCAGTTTAGAATCACCATAGACTTCAAGATATTCAATATCCAATTGTTTGGCTAATTGGAGTCTAATGAGCAAGGCATTGTATTCTGCCACATTATTGGAGCACGAATCATATAAGGAATAAGCTCTCTAAATAGCTAATCCATCTGGTGAAACAAGAACAATTTCCACTCCAGCAACAAGAGTACCTCGAGGTCCAATTCTAGAAGCTTCGTCAAAGAACAACCACCAAGTAGAAAATTTTTCTGAGATCATATTTGATTCCAATGTTTTATTTGGAATCTCATCATAAAGTTTAGATGTTTCAGGAACAGGATGAGCTGCTAAGAAATCAGCTAGTGCTTGGCCTTTCACAGACTTTTGAGGAACATACACCATATCATATTGTGCTAATAATATAGCCCATGTAGCAAGTCTAGAATTGAGTGTGCTGGGCTTCTTCATTAAGACCCGCAGAGGATTGACTCGAAATATAACATGAATAGTTTGGCCGATGATATAATGTCTTATCTTTTGAACAGTAAACATTAAGGCTAAGCATTCTTTCTCTACCGGACTATAACGATGTTCAGCTTCAATCATCGTCCGACTAAGGTAGTAGATGGCTTGTTTATGACCTTCTTTGTTCTTCTGAGCAAGCAATGCTCCTAATGAATGGTCCATTGCCCGGACATACATCAAGAATGGTATTCTTGAAATCGGTGGCACTAGCACTGGTGGATTAATTCATTAAATACCTCTTTATATTATTAAATGCTCGTTGACATTCTTCCGTCCAAATGAAAGATACACCTTTCTTCATTAACTAAGTAAATGGTCTGCAACATCTAGATAAATTTGAAATGAACCTCCTGATGTACGCAAGTCGACCGTGGAATCCTCGTAGCTCTTTTAGGTTGCGTGGAGTACGTATCTCTTGAATGGCTTTGATCTTCTCGGGATCAACGTGTATACCCTTAGAGGTAATGACGAATCCGAAAAATTTGTCACTAGAGACACCCAAGAAAGACTTGGTGGGGTTCATTTTGAGTTGATGCTGGCGTATTAGATTGAAAATAGTTCTTAAATCTTGAATGTGATCTTCCTTTAGACGACTTTTGACAATATTATCGTCAACATAGCATTTGACAGTCTTTCGCAGATGATCTCGAAAGATAGTAATCATAGCCCGCTGGTAAGTTGCACCCGCATTCTTAAGACCGAACGACATGACTGTATAATATTATACTCCACGAGTAGTACGGAATGAAGTGTGTTTTTCATCTTCATGATTCATTCGGATTTGGTTATATACAGAAAACTCATCCATGAAAGAGATACGTTCGAATCCACAAGTATTGTCGATCATACCATCGGTAATTGGGAGAGGGAATTCATCTTTAGGGCAAGCATCATTAAGATCCCGAAAGTCTATACATACCCGAACCTTCCCAGTTTTCTTTAAAACTGGTACCACGTTGGCTACCCAGTCAGGATGCTGTTCTTCTCTGATAAAACTACAAGCGATGAGCTTTTTGACTTCATCATCTATCGCATCCATCATTTCAGGCTTGAATCGCCATTGTTGTTGTTTGAATGGCTTGGCATTAGGCAAGATGTTAAGTTTATGAGTTGCAACTTGAGGAGCTAATCCCGGCATATCTTCATAACTCCAGACGAAGACATCAATATATTCACAAATGAGATGAATTAGTTCTTGTTTATCATCTTCTGGGAGATTTTTGCTAATGAAGATCGGTCATGGCACATCTTTTTCTCCTACATCAATCTGGACTAGTTGATCCTCAGTAGGTGGTTTTCGTTGTTCAAAACGGAGTTCCTACTGATTTTCCATCTTTTGAGCCCAAGGATCTACTTTAGGAGCTTCCTCAATATCATCTTCGTTATTATCTGAGAATTCAGTTGACACCATATTAGAAGATACTGTTACCCGGTGAACATGGCCAATACTGGTATCATAATCCCATGAGATAGAATCATAAGAATTAGATCGTTCTTCTTCCTCGGAGTCGGAAGTGGTGAAGTATAACCTAAACCCCGCTTCATTTTACTATAGTATTGTTGTGATTTTCCTTTTGGAACAGAAATACGAATAGGAGTTTGTCTTCCTTTGCCACTATTGAGACCTGTTCTGAAATCATAGCCCATTTTACGGATGATTGCCTTGGATTGTGGACTATAGCGACGTAATTGTAGCCTTCCTGTATCATCTTTATTATCGTTATCAGGCATTATTTTTTGTTCTTCTTTTTAGTTAAAGAGTATAGGAGTTTCGCCTTTCTTTCGAGACGGTACAAAGAAATATGATTCTTGTATTGAATCCAATGATACCACAGTTCGTAGAGATGATACGACTCCTACTGTAAGCGGTTTAAAGCTATCTAGCATATCAAAATAACATTGAGTATAATAAGAGACATCAGTATACTGCAAAAGAGATGCTTTATTGATTTTTACACCATCATTTACAACAGCACCTTTATCCTTAACAGGCTTAGTCAGATTGATAACCAGAGGAGGAGAAGAAGAGCGAGAAGGAGGAGGGGGCTTTTTACGACGAAGGTCGATTACAAGTGGCTCAGAATAGGTGAGCTCCCTTTGTTCCTGACTAATACCATGAGGCTGTTTCTTGTGAGAAGGAAGGTAGATAGTCAGTGGTTTGGAAGACTGAGGACAAGAAGTACGTCCTTTGACAGGGATCACCAAAGTATCATTTGGCATGCCTTTCTGTTCTTCATCAGTATCCATTGCCAGTACCACCTTCATGAATTCCTACTTGTACATGTAAGAATCGTTGCAGTACGCTTCAACCCCCTTGAAAGGATTTAGGTCTACAACTTTTTTTTGGACCTCTCCATTGCCATCCACATATTTGAAACATTGATGGAGAGTAAAAGGTACAATATTGTGTTCGTAGAGGAATGGTCTTCCCAGTAAAGCATTATATGAGCCATGATTATCGATAACATAGAAAGTTACCTTTGTACGAAGATTACCAATTTGGAGTTTCAGGCGTATCTTCCCCAAAGGTTCACTTCTTTCTTGATTGAACCCCAAGATGGTAGTGATAGTTGTAGAAAGATTATGCACTGGGATCTTCAAAGCATCCAGCAAAGATTTTGGCATAATACTAGGAGCAGACCCTGGGTCTATCAAAATGCGATCGACTTTCATGGTGTCCACATACCCCGTAAAATAGAGAGGACGATCATGATGATTGTCTTCTAAAAGCATGTCATCTTGTGTAAAAGTAATATTGGGCATTAACTCAAATACACTATGACAATGTATACAGCTGACAGGCTCCTTTTCAAACATCTTGAAAAAAGTGAGACAAGCATCAGCCTGCATCAAAGCTTCACTTAACATTTCTCGAGTTTCTTTTGAGAGACGTAAGAGTTCGAAGATTGATAATCTTGCTGGAGTGTTAGCCAATTGAGACAATATGTCAAAATTATATGGCTTTTCAAGTCCAAGAGATGAGGACTTCTTCAATACTTTGTCAAAATAGACATGTTGTTTTCCCTTGTCTGCTGATGTCAGTTTGGGAGGAGTTGGTTTCACGACCGGTGAGGATTTAGATGGTATATCATCAGCAGGAGAAGATGATGTGGGAGGAATATCAAGAGATTGTAGAAGCATGGAATTTCAGGACCAGAAATTCTATACGTCTAATATTACATGCGCTAGGGAGCTCAGATGAAGTACTTGGCACAACAAACAGTAAAAGCATAGACATTAAAAGAAGATTTTTTATTTCATATAAAAGTCTATTACATGTCTAAAAAAGGCTTTACAAAGAAGAATTTCTATAAAGAAAAGATCCTAAGTCTACAGCTAGGTGCAGCAACCGCCATGTGCTCTTAGTCAGGTGCATCCCTTCAGCGTCTCAGTCAGGCGCATCTCTTTAAAGTCTCAGTTATGTGCATCATAAAATCTCAACATATGTGCTCCACTTCGACCCGATCGAGTGCTTCGACCAATGAAGCATTTATTGAGCAGAACGAGGGCGGGTAATCAGCCCCACCCTAGCGGGAGGAAGAGCTCTCCAAAGCCCAAGGAAGAGGAGAGCACCACAATCGATGTGCGGCAAAAGGAGGCTTTCAACACAACCAGAATAGGCAACACCCACTCTGACAGAAGAAAGAGCCTCCAAAGTCAGGAGCAGCTTAATTCCAATCTTTGGATGCAACAGGCATCTTTCGTCTGCCTCAGAAGCCCTCAACTCCGACTTTTGGATGTAACAGTCACCTTCACGAGTGCATGAATGAAGACAATGCATCGCATCTTCACCCTCGGGAGCATCTCGTCAACAGAATGTGCTCGAGCAAACAAGTTCATTTGGGAGGACGTAAGAGAACAAGAGGCAAACTCTCTCCTTGCCACTATTTATAGGCCGGGCAAATCAAACCCATATGCCAAGTGGCGGGCTTTCCGAATCCCGTACAATGAATTTTCATTAATGGTGATGAACCTGACGCTTCGAATTCGGTCAAGTAAAAAATGGCTATTTAAAGCACTCGAAGAACGTAACAGTCGGACCAATAAAGACGTGTCATGCAAACGGATGCGCCGGTCAGACCGTGCATCATATAGACGCGCCCATCAGCACCAAGCGCCTCATAAGAATGTGCCACACGTGTCCCCATGCGCCTAGTGGAACACAGATCGACGCACCCACTCAATAGCCCATCACCCGTCAAAGAACATTAAATGTTGAAGTCAGACACGACAGCAGCCAGTCCCCGAGGACTGAACAGTTGACAGCTTTTCAGAAATGAAGCATCGCTGACGTCAACATCATCATTACTTTCCTCCGACGATTACAAGCCACGTGGCTGCCCAACCATTTCGCATGTGCCTCCGCAGCCATGGGCCCAAATCCCTGCATGCGGCTCAAAAGCCATGCGCCACAGCCATTTTCTCTGATCCCTAAAGACAGAGGTCAAGAAGACTCGCATGAGCCTCAAAAATTGTACGCCCAGACGGTTCGTGACTCCTGAAAGTTGTGAGCCAAAGTCTTCTCATGCGCCCAATCCCAGGCGCATCCTATCAGATCATTCTCCACCAAATCCGAGATCTTTGAGCTACGGATACGCGCCACATGTCCTTTGACTCAGTTCAGCCGATGAAGGGGTGCTAATCACTCAAGATCTCTGCAACTGAAAGATCCTCTCTATTGCTACGTGTCAGCTCTGTCGCAGCTCACAAATACAATAAAAAGGGTTCAACTCCTCAGTCAGAGCGCATCACCCATGCGTCTCCATCCGCAATCACCACGTGGCATCCCCACGTACAGGCGCACCCTATATATGCGCGCATGAAGCAGCCAGCCTGCAAGCTATAAATAGAGGGATCATTTCCTTCTTACAAACACACACACAGAGACATCTACAGACAGAGGCCTACACACAGTGAGAGAGGAAGATACAGACAATCAACATCTTCTTCCTCTCCGCAAGCTCCAGCACCCAGAGCAACTCAGACCTTCAGAGAACCGATAACCGTCGTCAGATCGTCGACGGAGTCAACGCATTACCACTCGCTCCATCGACACAGGGACCCAGATAAATAAAAGTGTTCTCCTAGGACTACATCTAAGTCCTACATTGTAACACTGTTCTGTTTGTAATTGAAATTGCAATAAAAATAATTTAATGGCAAATAAGTTGGCGACTCTGCTGGGGACCTCTTTCTCCTCCACCGAGAAAGCTGTATCGCAATCCGACGACGTGAAGGTGGGCTCCTCCCACAAGACGCTGGTCGTACGCCTCAATCAACAGGCGTATGAGGAGTTCATCTCTGAAGGCAGCGCAAGTCCTTCGAAGCAGCAGCCAAAGCCGAAGAAGACTCGCCAAGTCTGGGTGCACAAGGTCGAGGCCGCTGGCAGCACCACTGAAGGGGATGCGCCGACGCAGTCCACCCTTCTCGCTGACGTCCTCAGCGGCCAGGATGCGCCCACCGGTACAGCGCATCTCTCGGAAAAGCGTGGTGCTGACTACATTCCCTAGCCATCTCCTTCTCAGACAAAAAAGATGCACCGACGGAGCAGGGGCGTATCTAACATCCTGTACGGTAACTCAGATCCGCCACAGAAGGCTTCTGTCTTTGACATACTCACTCGCTGTCGTGGCGAGGAGAATTTGGACTCTGAGTACTATGCACCCCAGCGGGCTGGTACAAAGAAGTCTAAGGCGGCACGGGCCATGCGCCTTAAACGTGCTATGCCTGCAGCAAATCAGAAGCATGCGCTCACAATCATGCGCGCTGCTGATGGTAAGCTGTATAAGGTCGACTCGGGTACTTCTACGCCAGAAATGAGCCGACCTTCAATGTCCTTGCCTCACTTGGGCGTATCTGTTGCGTTCGCAACCAAGTCGAGCAAGGCAAACTCTGTCATCTTGAACCCTAGTGCCTACATAGGATGTGCGTCTGTGGCTGGTTCAAGTCACTGTAAATATTGTACCCCCACTACTGATCTGAGTGCATCTTCTGCGTTGGTTTAGGGGGCGCAGAATTCACCTGACCACCCTGGCGCTTGGCCTTGCCATGTGCCTGATGAGTGTGCAAAGGTGGCACTCTCCCCCAATAATTTGCATAATATGATAAGTCACAAGCGCCGATCAGGAGAGTCGACTAACATGCACAATGCACCCCTCACAGGGTACACCTGTGCTGTAGTTACTATCAACTGTTGTTGCAAAATAGCAGTCCCACCATCAAGGCAGTTGGTATTCCAGCGGCTGCAATCATCAACACCCCTCCGACGTCGCATCGGGAAGAATGTGTCAACTGAAGTGGAGCCAGAACTACAGGTTGCTTCTTACAACATAGTTTCGAACTTCCCATCAATTCGGAAGACGACTGATAGCTCCTCGACTTTGTCCACATCTAAGAGCTAGCCGAGGAAGACCAAGACAACTGTCCCGTCCTCATGAGTGTTTGAGGGCACTCGGGGGAGAAAGAAGATCTCAGAAGAAGATGGGGGTAGTCAAGCCCCAGTGGAACTTCATCCTAGAGACGAAGTCAGCCTCCCGGATATGGCTGGGGGTAGTCAAGCCCCTGTGGATCTGCGTCTCGAAGACGAAGAAGTCCTCCAAGACAGAACTGGGGGTAGTCAGGCCCTTGTCTATACTTCTTTCGAAGACGAAGGTGTCCTCCAGAACATAGCTGGGGGTAGCTAAGACGAAGCTCCGGAGGAAGTTCCTCTTCTACAAGAGAGCGAGGCCGAAAGCGAAGCCTCAACCGATCCATCCACTTCCAGTCGCGTCATGACGGTGTACATGACGGGAACTGGTGGTGCAGAGTCAGATGTGCCGCCAGCAGATCTCGTCCAGCACATGGATACCTTTGAGGGAGGACTCAAAACCCTCTCTGCCTCCATGCAAACACTGACTCAAGCAGTGTTTGAGATAAGGTCAGCTTTGGCCAGGGCACCGTCTACTGGTCCTGACCTAGGGGCCAATAGAGAATCAAGTGTACCCCTTCAATGGGTATTCTTGGATACAGATCACCGTGAAGCACCTCGAACGTCGGAGCCATCAAATGCTCAACTCCAGGCTGTACCACCTTTCCCAACTTCTAGCTCCACGGAAGACGTGGTTGAGATGATCAGGGACTTGTGCGAGCGCTTTGAGTCCAAGAACAGACAAAAGGAGCGCCAGAAGATGGGGATCCCACAACCATACCCCCTCGAATGGAATAAAGTGGTTTATCCTCCCAAATATAAACCATAAACATTGACGCCATACAACGGGAAGGACTCTCTACGCCGCTATCTGACGTACTTTCAATCTCAAACGGGATATCTCCCAAAAGAAGACATGCTACTCACTAGCATATTTGTCGGGGCGTTGAAAGGAGTGGCTTACGACTGGTACTGAAGTCTCTTCGACAACTCCATATCTTCCTTCGATGACTTAACGCATCTCTTCCTCGATCGTTTCTATGAAGGAGGGAAGGACATGACAATGGCGTCCCTCATAGAGATACGTCAGAAGGAGAAGGAAACAGTTCGAGTATTCATCGAACGGTTCTGACAAGCCTGCTTCAGACTGTCCCTGGGAATGCCAGAACATGCACTCCTCTTCTCCTGCAGCATGAACATGCTGCCTGCAATCAAACTCTGGCTCAACTCCACTCCTCCTCCCGACTGGAGTTCATTGATCATCGAGGCCGAAGCAGCTGAAAAGAAGGCGTCCAATGCTCGTCTTCTGGGAGTCAGTTTTTCTACCTTTGAGGACAAGGGAAAACAGCCTGCAGCCAACAACCCTGGATGAGAGACGAAGGGGAAGCAGGCATTGACTGTCAATGCCTCCAAAGGTGCATCAGCACCTACTCAGAAGCCTCCACTTGCACCACGACCAAAGGAGGTTTATTCTTTCAACGATGAAGATACCCTGCAACTCTTCGAGATATTGAAGCAGGGTAACAAAATCAAGTTGCCGGACCCGAAACGTCCTGACGAGGTTGGAAGAGTTGACAATCCGAGGTACTATCACTACCATCGGTTTGTCGGACATCCAACTAAGGACTGCTATGTCCTCAAGAACTACATCCAGTGCATGATCAATGCGAATGTCATCTCCGTCGACTACGAGGAGAAAACGGTCTCGGCCAACCTGGTATCCCTCCAATTTGGCACCTTACCGCCAACCACAACACAAGATGGCGTCGTCCCCATCCCAAAGGCGACAAAGGTGGTGGTCAACCTACCACCTACTCGTGACAACGTGAGTAGACTCATCCTACTCACCACATCTCGGGGAGAGGTTTTATGGGTTCACCCTGACCTCGTCTCCGAAGTTACTCAACCGGAGGTACGCTCTGCCTCCAAAACCAAGGGCAGGAAGATCAAGTCTTACCGCATGGTCTCTTCCTCTGCGGAAGAGGCACTTCCTGTACAGACACGTTCACATCAGAACGCCCAACCTGACAAAGCTGCCGTTGAAGTGGTGCCTCCTTGTATCGTCCCTGCTGCCCAGGAAGTGGGCCCATCTAGGCCTCCAGCAGCCAATAAACAGAAGCATGTAGAGCCCGTTTCGACAAGCCTTTACGAAAGGAGAATACTTTGGGGCTAGCCAAGCCCTACATCTTTGACATACTGGCACAACTTGCCAGTACTCCTGCCCGTCTATCCCTGTTTGAGCTCCTTCGTCTTTCCAAGGACATTTGCGAAGCTCTCTGTGAAGCCCTGAAGGATGCTGAATCCTTCATCAGTCAGGTCAAGCAGCCTGAGGATACCCCGACCACATGTGCGTACTGCTATTATGCGGATGTAGTTATCCCCAACATAACCTTCACCCAACAAGACATGCTGCTCAAGCACAACCGACACAACAGGCCACTGTATTATACGGGGTATGTCGGTTCCGTCAAGGTGAAGCAGATTCAGATTGATCTAGGGTCTTCCCTCAGTATCATCCCAAAGACGCTGCTCTCAATACTAGAGATCCCAATGTACCGTCTGGTGCCTTCCAACACTACAATCGACGACTTCAATGCTAGCAAACGCGAGCTGCTGGGCAAAATACGGCTGAAGTGTCATATCGGTAACCTCAGAACCGAGGTGACTTGCTATGTCGTGGACGCCGACGTTAACTACAACCTCCTACTGGGTCGTCCGTGGCTGCATGAGTACATGGTGGTGCCATCTACACTCCACCAATGTATGAAGTACGTGTCCACCAATGACATTATCCGGACAGAGTTCGCAGATATTGACCCTTTCAAGGGGGTCGAAGCCTACTTTACTGATTCTATCCTATACAATTCGCCCGACGAAGGGGAAGCTAATGATGCCGACGATGAAGCGGAAATGGTAGCAGAGTCGAACATGGAGCCAGAGATGATTCCCGACGCTCCTTTAAAAATTCGACTCAAAGGGAAACCGCCTCAGTTTCTACCTCCCATGACCATCAAGCTACCTAGAAAAGCACCAACTTCTCTAGGTAGAACACCTACTGAAGCTCCCTTGAAGATACGACTCAAGGGAAAGCCGTCTAAAACATCGGCTCCCCTTGTGGCAAAACTACAAGGGAAGGCACCATTCACTAAAGACGCAGTTGAGGCGCCTCTGAAGGTGCGTCTTAAAGGAAAGCCTCCACAATCATCCGTCTCATCCAAGCTGCCGGAGAAGGCCCATATAGCCCTCTCGGACCCCAAGGTCAAAGCTGCGGTGTACTCTCCCGAACCAACTCCAGTACTCACAGATGAAGAGCTAGGAAAATATATATCTGCTGATGTAGATGCACCCTCTATGGACAATGTAATCCCGTGGAACAAAATCTCGTGTTTCATCAATAATAGAGTATCTTTTAATTATTCTAGTCTTCCACATTGGAATGCCATGTATACATTAGATAACGCTCTACGGTCGTTGCAAACACAAATAACGACCGTCAATCATGTAAATCGAGTAGTCCCGTCCCAAGGGGTCTGTTTCGTAGTCCCACCACGGAATCGAGACGAAGAATCCATCATCTTCGACAAAGTCGAGCATCATCAAGACCTTCCGCCACTCGAACAAGAACCAGATACCGGCAGAATACAAGTCTATCGGTACACGGACAAGGCAAAGTACCTCATCCAAAAGATGGGTTACGATCTAAAAAGCAACAAAGGCCTAAACTACGACAAGGGTCGACGTCTTCCTCTCCGGCTTCCAATAGCTAAAGGAAAGCCGCAGGACTACTATCATCGAACGCGATGGGGGATAGGCTATGTCACGTCGCCGGCAAATCCAGAGAGTTCGGAGGCAGAAGAAGTAGAACATTCTCATTCGTCTGAAGCATCAACTTGGGATTCCGATACCAGTATCGGCTCAGTCTTCAAGAAGGTGCTATCAGTCAACATGGCATCTGTACAATCTCAAGAAGATGAAGACGAAGACCAAACACAGGAATTCTTTGAGGAAGAACCTTGGGCTCGATACCTAGGAGCACAGTGGGAGTCTCGTTTTGAATTACGCGAACCCCTTACCGAAGACGAAGTCGAGCAGATCGACCTTGGGGATAGATCTTCTTCCAAACCCATCTTTATCAGCAAGAGTCTAAAGGGACCAGACCGGGAATCTTTAATCCAACTGGCTAAAGAATATATCGACGTCTTCGTCTGGAGCTACGAAGATATGCCGGGACTTGATCCTCAGATCGTGATGCATAGGCTTAACATCTTACCTGATGCCAAGCCTATAAAGCAACAATAGCGATGTTTTTGTCCTAACATCATGAACGCTATCGATCAAGAAGTGGACAAACTCCTGACCAGTGGGTTTATCCGTGAAGAACAACACCCGGATTGGGTGGCCAACGTCATCCCTATCACTAAAAAAATGGAAAGATACGGGGCTGCATCGACTTCAGAGATCTCAATGCTGCTTGCCCGAAAGATGAATTCCCGCTCCCAATTACTGATATGATGATTGAGAACACATGTAGCTTTGAACGCACGTCTTTCATGGACGGGTATTCGGGCTACAATCAGATTAAGATGTTCCCCGATGAAGCAAAACATACGTCATTCAGGACTCCGAAGGAGGTTTTCTGCTACATAGTGATGCCCTTCGGTTTGAAGAACGCTGGTGCTACATACCAATTAGCTATAAGTACCATCTTCCGTCAACATCGTCGCAAGACAGTTGAATGCTATGTTGATGACATCGCAGTCAAGAGCCGTCTCAAAGGAGATCACCTACAAGACCTAAAGACAGTCTTCGATCTCATGCAAGCGCATTAACTCAAGATGAACCCCGCTAAATCCTTCTTTGGGGTTTCTAGCAGAAAGTTCTTGGGCTTCATTATCACGGCGAAAGGCATTCATGTCGATCCCGAGAAAACCAAAGCCATCCTTGACATGGACCCTCCGAAGAACCTCCGAGAACTTCGAGGCCAGCAAGGGCGCCTTACATACATCCGAAGGTTTATAGCAAACCTTTCCAGAAAATGTTAACCCTTCACCCAGCTCATGAAGAAGGGAGTCTCTAACGTCTGGACAGAAGAATGCCAGAAAGCTTTCGATGATATCAAGGCTTACTTGACGAGCTCGCCAGTCTTGGTGGCACCCGTCGCAGGCAAACCATTTCTCCTCTACGTCTGTGCCATGTATCACTCCCTCGGTGCTTTGCTGGCTCAGAATAGTGATACGGGCTACGAGCAAGCTATCTACTATCTCAGTAGGACACTGATCGGGGCCGAACACCGGTACAACCTCGTTGAAAAGGAGTGTTTGGCTTTGGTGTTCGCCATCCAGAAGACTCGTCATTATGTCTCGGGCCAGACAATTCATGTCATCTCCCGAGTCAATCTGCTCAGGGTTCTCATGACGAAGCCAGGATCATTGAACTCCCGTCTAGCTATATGGACGATCATGTTGACATAGTACAACATGGTGTTTGATCCACAAAAAGCTGTCAAGGGTCAAGCTCTGGCTAATTTTTTAGCCGTGCACCCATCCCAGAGTCCTTCAGACTCTACAAAGACATCCCGGATGAGGTCCAAGAATCAAACGTCACCGAAGAACGCTCCGTCTGGCGGATATTTTTTGATGGCGCTTCAAGAACAGGCCCTAAAGGCCAAATCATCGCCGGAGTGGGGGTAGTCTTAGTCTCCTCTGATCAGCTGGTCATCCAACGTGCTTACTCCCTTTCGAAGCCGTGCTCCAACAATGTTGTCGAGTACAATGCTCTCATCATGGGACTCCAGCTGGCGCAACGGCTGGGGGTGGATCAGCTGGAAGCCTATGGCGACTCAAAACTCGTCGTTAACCAGATCAGAGGGCAATACGAAGTTCGTCATAAAGATCTGGTTCCTTACCATGAAGTTGCATTGAACATTATTTCAACCTTCACCAAGTTCTTCATAGAAGATGTACCTCATTTACAAAACCTGGAGGCTGACGCTCTGGCTGGCCTCGCATCCTCATTGGCAGCACCCCTCGGGACTCGACACTATGTCACGAAAGTTGGTCGAGACTTGGTCTGTCCTAAAAACAATCTATGCTCACAAATGGCTCATGTCATGTCAATAAGTGCTGGTATTAATGTCCGAGACTGGAGGTTTCCGTTCATCGACTTAGCTGTCTACGGAATTCTCCCAGAAGACCCGAAAGAAGTCGTCTCAGTCAGGAGGTGTTCCCTTCGATTCTATTACGATACAGCTACTAAAATGCTGTTAAGACGCTCCTACGATGGACTTCTCCTTCGGTGTTTATCCAACAAAGAAGCAGCCGAAGCCCTTCGAGAAGCTCACGACGGAACTTGCAGGGCTTATCAACCTGGCCCTAAGTTGCAGGATCGACTGCGACGCATGGGTTACTATTGGCCAACCATAGCAGCCGATGCCGTCGACTATGCTATGAAGTGCCATGCTTGCCAGCTTTCTGCCGACTTCATTCATACACCGTCAGAACCACTACATCCTACGGTCACCTCTTGTCCCTTCGAATCTTGGGGCATGGACATTGTAGGACCGATCACCTCTTCTTCATCGAGGGGACACCGTTTCATCCTAGCCATCACCGACTACTTCTCCAAATGGGCAGAAGCAGTTCCGCTGACGGAAGTGAAGAGCTCTAGGGTGATTAGCTTCATCAAACACCATGTCATCTACCGCTTCGGGGTACCTCCGAGGATTATCCACGATAATGGTCCTCAGTTTATCAGCCATGTTTTTAGCAGATTCTGTGACAAGAATCGCATTCAAAATGTGGCATCAACCTCCTACAGTCCGACAGCAAACGGGTTGGCCGAGGTATTTAACAAGACTATCGTCAGGCTACTCAAACTTATTATCTGTACCACGTCCATAACACCTATGAGTAGGAAGATTCCATTATTTGAACCCCATATTTTCCATGTCTACATCACCTCTGAGCAAACATGTTGGTTCTCTCAAACTTATTATCTGTACCTAAAAACCAAGGTGCGCAAAAGATAATAGATCCACACAAATCATCAAGTTCATGACAGCAAGAATGACCACACCATAAAACTCTTTATTTTTTATTTAAAAGTAAAGGATTACATCCCCAGCAGGAGTTGCAAATTATATAAAATAACCAAAAAAGAGAGGAAAGACTACAATCTCTAAGCATCACCGGGATTGGCTGAAAGCACTTCAATCCGACACTTCAAGTCTTCCGTCCGAGTCTCTACCGTCGCCAGAACTCGACGTTCGGCTTCTTTACGCATTATTTCTATGGCCTCAGGAGAAGTGTCATCCTCATACTTCTCGTCCAGCTCTTGTCGCTGCTGAGCCAGGGAAAGAGCCTGGCGGATGAAAGTTGCTTCCTCCTCCTTAGATGCTACATGTTTAGCCTGGACTCGCTCAACATCTAACAAAAGTTGGACCCGCTGGTCTTCAAGGAGGCGAATCTTGGCATTAACCTCCGCTATACTAGCGTCCAACACAGCTCGCAACTCCACTTTCTCTTGCGTGGATTGAGATAGCCTCTCCACCGCAGCCTCAGCTTCGGCCACCTCGTGCTCCCAGATAGCCACGGTGGCCTGATAAGATGATTCAGTTTCAGAGATCAACATCTCCTGTTCTTCCTCTATCAGAGCGGAGAGATCATTTTGCTGGATACTATGAAACTCAAAAAGCAGCTGGTCGAGCTCGGCCACCGATGCCTCCAGAATCTCGGCCATATGATCATGGCCCTGGTGGAAACGTATCCGACCGATGTGAGGGAGCGCCATAGTTTTTGCCATCACGAAACTCCCGTTGGCATTCATCACTGTCGATACGCCCCTCTGCAGTATCTTGTACACCGTCTCAATGATAAACTTCACGTACTCATCCGCATCCGCCAGCACTTGCGGTATTATAGCCGAAGTTAGAGGAGCTGCTCTGGATGGCGGGCCTGAAAAAGACCCACCGACTTCAATCTGCGAGGCTGAAACCTCGACAACAACGGACTCTCCCTCAACAGGGGCTTGAACTTCGCCACTGGCCCGAGGAGCCAAGAGAGCGGAAGGGGCCGAGAGGGGCGTCGATATTGTGCCCCAAGTAGAAGGAGCGACAGGGGGTTCCAAAAAACCCTTACCCTTCTCAAGCTCGGAGGGACCACCGACGTCAGGGGCTATCTCCTCCGCATCCAACGCACTATCAGAAGGCCGCACGGGACCTTCCTCCTCTGGTAAGGCAGCGAGATCAGCACTTGTTTCCTGACTCAGCTCTACTGGAGTCATGCTCGGTGGACGAGTCTCACATTCCACATCAAATCCCTCTACGGGGATAGAATCTGTCGCTACCTCCCGGTCGGCAGCCACCTCAGCCTCCGTCGCTGAGTCTGGGGTAGGGCTCGACAATGCTTCAGCCGACCTCCCCTCATCATGACAAGAAGGAGAATCAGTCCTCTCCTCTGTTTCAATCGTATCTGTTGCTCCTGCATCTGGCCCACGCATCTCCGGAGGAACGTCATCCGAAGAGGACGAACTCGACTCCACTTCCTCATTTGGAAGCCCCGTATCTGCTGGATCCTCAATGTCAGAGGCCTCCACGGTGGCTTGAACCCTCCCGGGAACTATTGCATCCTCAACTTCCCTTCCAACATAATCTGGTGATACTAAAATCTCTGCAGGAACGACATTGTCAGGATTCTCCTCCGTAGGAGACGTTACAATCGGAGAAATACGCTCGTCAGAAGAGCTCGCCACCTCCTTCGGTTTACTGACGCACGATTTCGAAACCCGGGTTTTCTTCTTCAACGATTCCTACAAAAAAAGAAAAGCATATGTCATAAAAATGACATAATGAGCCAGACTATGGGGGAAGTCTTTACCTCAGCAGGAACTGATTCCATTGGTGTTATAGGCGGCACTCCCGTAGCCTTTGGAGTCGTCGTTTTTTTCGGCCTTTTTGGTGCAGACGAACCGGCTTCTGCGTCGGCCCGCCTCTTTCCAGCTGGAGGATCTTCCCGAGTGCCTCCCATTGACGCTGCAGCAACAGCCCGATACCCCGCTAACTCTGGTGGACGATATGATCGGGCCGCCGCCAACATGTTCTTCGTAGCCTCTAGCTGAGTTCCCACGATGAAACTAGTCTCCTTATCATATTTAGGAGGCACAGTATTCATGGCACAATACAGCTTAACAGTCGAATATAGGATCTGTGGCCGAGGGTTGTGAACTGGTATATTTAAACGAATCCCAGTACACCCAGTATTGTAATATTGCCAACCCCTGGCTCCATCCAGTAAACTTCCAACAAACCCTAGGATGTTACTGGGGTTACGTAACATTAGCTTGGTATAACCAAACTGGCGAGCAAACCGGCTCGGCAAATATGGCTCCAGATAACACTTATTCTGGTTGCGATAGACCAAGTGGGAAGGCCGAATACTCTGCAACCAACGAAACCCCCATTTCGGCAGAGTGATCGCATCCTCACCAGAGTCTTCCAAATCTTGGTCAGCCTCAAAATCTTTGAAGATGGGACTGATCTTGACGATCTTCTACCCCTGAAGATAAGACAAGACTCTCCTACAGACGGGGACGCCGGTTTGCAGCCACTTTCTCTTGTAGAAGCGGCAGATAAAGGCATCATCTTCAACGTGATCGTCTTCAAGACCTGGACTCATCACGTTCGGGTGATACAGAATCAACCATCCCATCAGATAATGTAATGGTAGCTCAGCTCGGGGAAAGTTGTCTTTCCTGCCCCTCTCTGGACCACGTCGTTAGCAAAATCCCTCAAACCCCATAGCAGGTTACACACCATCGCGGAAAGGAGAGCCAAAGGGCAACCAAAAACCAATTTCACCGCTGACAAAATGAGGTTCCGGGTCACCCTCTCCACAGAGCCAGATCCGCCCGAAAATACACAGTCCCGGAGCCATATCATCAAGTACGCAGTCAACACTGCCTTGGATGACATCCGGTGCACGCAATGCCAGAAATTGCTGTATATATCTTTGCCACTCTCATTTGAACGGGGGGCCTTCTCGCCTAGTCGGCTCATTTCGGAGGTCACTTCCGCGGGTTTCAGCCCCTGCGGAGTCGTAAACCGAATCTTCGAAGAGTCCGCCAGGTCCTGCTTGAAGACGTAATCCCTCCAAGCAGTCACGTGAGGCTGTGTCTTACCTTTGTCCTTCCATTGCATCAGATAATGTTGGCTCGCCACCTCTTTGAAAATAGCCATCATCTTCGGGTCCTTCTTTTCCAGAACAAGGATCTCTTCATTTGTCGAGAAATATTCCTCGTATGGTTCTAAGCCCCAGGGAAGCTTGGACACCTCGTACATCTCATGGAGAGCCAATCCTAACTCCCCTACAGGAGTAAAGAAAGTGCCATTCTGGGTATTAAATATTTCCAAGAGTGCAAGAAACATATGCTTGTTGAGATCCACGCCGGCCTGTGTGGCACGGATAGCGGCCGTCAGCCCAATCTCTTTAAGCTCAGCCTTGAACTTCGACAAAATCCAAAGGGTCATCTTGTCCCACTTTGGCACCTGGTGACACCAACCTTCAATCCTAAAACCACATTTCGGATACATAATCTTCGATGTTAGCATCCGATTTGCAAAGGTCGAAGCACCAAAGGTAAAGGTGTCATTAGGGACATCACTATAAAGGCTCCCAGGGCGCAAAGCCCAGCAACTGAACCAGGTCCCGGCTCGCCAGGCGGCCAAGGTATCCCTTTGATTCGAGATAACGTCAATCGAAAGGGTACCCCCTATTGCCCCTCCTTGAGGAGGAGTTAGTTCCCATGGCATCCTTCTCTTGGAAGCCAAAAGGTAGAAGACTGTCAGCGGCAATTGACGTTCAAGCTGCCGCATATAAAGAAATATGCCCTTCGCAGAGAAGAACCAGTCTTCCTTGATCTTCAGTACCTTCGCCTCTGTGGAGGTCAAGCGATCACCAAACAGAAAGACAGTTTCAAGAAAGTCGCATCCTCGAACTCGATAAATTTCAGTTTGCCACTCTCCATCATACTCTGGAGAAAAATGGGCAACTGATCCCGGATTTGCAATATTTTCTCAGAAGACTGATTCAGTAGGATAGCAGCCTTTGCGGGGTTAATAACCTCCTCGTCGAAATCAACCCCCATTTGGCAAAGAGAAGCGTCCAGAAGGACTTCATTCAGCAAAGGGATAGTCATCAATACTGACACAAACAAAGACAAAAGTCAGGCAGCATAGAGACTTTAAGAAGACGAAGTATTGGGTGTGTCAAGCAGCATAGCGCAGCATCAGGGTCTGAACCCATGCGCGTCAGTAATAAAGCTTCGGCGCATCATCAGGGTTTTAATCCAAGTGCGTCAACAATGAAGCTTCGGCGCATCATCAGGGTTTTAATCCAAGTGCGTCAACAATGAAGCTTCGGCGCATCATCAGGGTCTGAACCCATGCGCGTCAGCAGTGAAGCATCGGCGTATCATCAGGGTGTAAACCCATGCGCGTCAGCAGTAAAACTTTGGCGCATCATCAGGATTTAAACCCATACGCATCGGCGAAAAAGCTTCAGCACATCATCAGGACTCAAGGTCCATGCGCGTCAGCGTATATGAGTTCTAAAAATGGCCTACTCGAGTACAGAAGGATATGGTAAAGAATGATGAAACCCACCAATCACTGTCGGTCGAACGTCGACGGGCGTCCGGGGGACATCATCCGCAGCAGCTTCCACAGGCTCTTTCCCTTTGCCTCATCCTCGGCCAGCACCACCACAAGGAGTCTTGGGAGCCATTTCGTGAAAAAAAGTTACCTCTTGGCAATCTCACTAGGTGGGGCGAGGTACATGCATTTATTGTCATAAGGAAGAAATCCAATGATATCCTCTAAGCATGCTTTCAACCCAGCACTATGATCCGTACTACCTTAATATGGCAGGAATCGTGCATGGATGGCTGCGAATGGGGTGAGATCAGCCTTGGGATCGACAGAACAGAAGCAACACCCTATTTCTAGACGAAAAACCTGATTAGACGCTAGACCTGTACCAGCATATTTGTGTTTTACTCCCCGTAACTCTTCCTCAGCCAGGCTTGGGCAGAATAGCAGAGCAAGTACAAGTATTAGTAGCATAGCAAAAATGCGTTCCTCGTCATTAATAAGAATCAATCAAATCTCCCCAAGTAGGATTCGAACCTACGACCAATCAGTTAACAGCCGACCGCTCTACCACTGAGCTACTGAGGAACAACGGGAGATTCGACCTCATAGAGTTCAACTCCCGTTCTCAACCCATGAACAATATGAGTCCGAAGCTTCCTTCGTAACTCCCGGAACTTCTTCGTAGTGGCTCCGTTCCATGCCTCATTTCATAGGGAACCTCAAAGTGGCTCTATTTCATTATATTCCATCTCTATCCCAATTCCATTCATTTCATATCCCTTTGGTGTCATTGACATATTTTCACAATAGAAATCTATTGTGAAAAGAAAAGTACAGTAATAGGGAAAACCATATCACAAATGAAATCGACTATAATAAAAACGAGAATGCAAAAAAAAAAGAATATTATATTTAGAACCCAGAGTAGACGGAAAAATTATTATTCTACATACCACAGCAACTAATTCTAACTACTATATAAGGAATTCAATAAAGTTCAATACATTAGTTAATGGAAATTTTCCGGAATGAATGATTTGATCACTGATCGATTCCTCCTTCAACTTCGATTGGAATAGATCCACAATAGCTCTGAATTTTGCATATATTTGCATATATAATGATAATGGATTCAGGTCGTGATTAATCATTTGATTAGAACAGCTTCCATTGAGTCTCTGCACCTATCCTTTTTGATTCTAGTTTTTAAACCCTTGTTCGTTTTCTCAAAATAAAGATTTGGCTCAGGATTGCCCCCCTTTTTTTCCAGGAGAGTTTTTCGAAAGAAGAACTCTAAAGAAGAAGAAAGCAAAGAGGAGAAGAACTCTCTTTCTCCATCAGACGCCTATTATAGGCTTGGTCGCACGCGTAAACCGATGAAGGGTGACATCAGCCGCCGCCTCGGATTCTGTGAAGTGATAACTGCAAATAATCCAAAAAGATCATCATTAATCTTTTTTGGTTACTTCGAAGCGTTATCATTTGCATTAACTGAGAGGAGCATGCTTCCCATCACTGATGTGCAGAGTAATGCGCCCGAATAGTTATGCGCCCCGTTGAAGACACCACCATGCTTCTTATTCAAAGTATTCCAAAACTTGACAAAAAGTTTTGAAAACTTTGAAGGGGGTCTTGTAGAAGCCCGGAATTTTAGGACCAGAAATCCTATGTGCCTAACATTACATGCGCCAGGGAGGTCAGATGAAGTACTTGGCACAACAAGCAACAAAAGTATAGACATTAAAAGAAGATTTTTTATTTCATATAAAAGTCTATTATATGTCTAAAAAAGGCTTTATAAAGAAGAATTTCTACAAAGAAAAGATCCTAAGTCTACAGCTAGGCGCAGCGACCACCATGCGCTCTCAGTCAGGCGCATCCCTTCAGCGTCTCAGTCAGGTGCATCTCTTTAAAGTCTCAGTTATGTGCATCATGAAGTCTCAGCATATGCGCTCTATTTCGACCCGATCGAGTGCTTCGACCAATGAAGCATTTATTGAGCAAAATGAGGGCGGGTAATCAGCCCTATCCTAGCGGAAGGAAGAGCTCTCCAAAGCCTAAGGAAGAGGATAGCACCGCAATCGATCCGCAGCAAAAGGAGGCTTTCAACACAACCAGAATGGGCAATACCCGCTCTGACAAAAGAAAGAGCCTCCAAAGTCGGGAGCACCACAATTTCGATCTGCGGCTCTTCCAGTATAACGAAGACGAGGCTCGAGCATCCCGATCTTTGGATACAATAAGCACCTTCTGTCTGCCTCAGAAGCCCTCAACTCCGATTTTTGGATGTAACACTCACCTTCACGAGTGCATGAATGAAGACAACGCGTCGCATCTTCACCCTCGGGGGCATCTCGTCAACAGAATGTGCTCGAGCAAACAAGCTCATTTGGAAAGATGTAAGAGAGTGAGAGGCAAACTCTCTCCTTGCCACTATTTATAGGCCGGGCAAATCAAATCCATGTGCCAAGTGGCGGGCTCTCCGAATCCCGTGCAATAAATTTACATTAATGGTGATGAACATGACGCTTCGAATTCGGCCAAGTCAAAAACGGCTATTTAAAGCACTCGAAGAACGTAACAGTCAGACCAATAAAGACGTGTCATGCAAACGGATGCGCCGGTCAGACCGCGCATCATACAGACGCATCCATCAGCACCAAGCACCTTATAAGGATGCGCCCCATACGTCCCCATGTGCCTAGTGGAATGCAGATCGACGCACCCACTCAATAGCCCATCATCCATCAAAGAACTTTAAATGCTGAAGTCTGACACGACAACAGCCAGTCCCTGTAGACTGAACAGTTGACAGCTTTTCAAAAAATGAAGCATCGCTGACGTCCGCATCATCATTACTTTCCTCCGACGGTTACAAGCCCCGTGGCCGCCCAACCATTTTGTATACGCCTCCATAGCCATGCGCCCAAATCCCTACATGCGTCTCAAAAGCCATGTGCCTCAGCCATTTTCTCTGATCCCAAAAGACAGAGGTCAAGAAGACTCGCATGTGCCTTAAAAGCCGTATGCCCAGACGGTTCGTGGCTCCTGAAAGTTGTGAGCCAAACCCTTCTCATGCGCCTAATCCCAGGCACATCCTATCAGATTACTCTCCACCAAATCCGAGATCTTTGAGCTACGGATACGTGCCATGTGTCCTTTGACTCAGTTCAGCCAATGAAGGGGTGCTAATCACCCAAGATCTTAGCAACTGAAAGATCCTCTCTATTGCTACATGTCAGCTCTGCCGCAGCTTATAATTGCAATAGAAAGGGTTCAACTCCTCAATCAGAGCACATCACCCATCCGCCTCCATCAGCAATCACCACGTGGCGTCCCCACGTACATGCGTATCCTACATATGCGCGTATGAAGCAGCCAGCCTGTAAGCTATAAATAGAGGGATCATTTCCTTCTTACATACACACACAGAGACATCTACAGACAGAGACCTACACACAGTGTGAGAGGCAGATACAGACACTCAACGTCTTCTTCCTCTCCGTAAGCTCCAGCACCCAGAGCAACTCAGACCTTCAGAGAACCAATAACCGTCGTTAGATCGTCAATGGAGTCAACGCATTACCACTCGCTCCATCGACACAGGGACCTAGATAAACAAAAGTGTTCTCCTAGGACTACATCTAAGTCCTACATTGTAACACTGTTCTGTTTGTAATTGAAATTGCAATAAAAAGATTTTAATGGCAAACAGAGATGAGACAGAATTCTCTTAATTTTTAGGATATTTTCGAAGATAAGGTTTTCCAGATCTAGTACCGATTAGAATTTCTTCTTCTGCTACCCGTTCAAAGGATACCATGTTGCAGCTCTTGGATTTAGATTTGGAGTGCTTCTTTGGATTGGAAGAAGATGCTTCAAAATCTGCTACCAAATCTGGGTGAATCCACATGATTTCTCCTTTATTAGTTGACAGTGGAACAAGACCTTCATTTTGGGGATGTAGGAGATTCACGATCTCGAGAGTAGCCCTCGGGATAGGAACAACACCATCTTGTACAAGTTGTGGTTGGAAATCACCAAACTGTACAAGTACAACATTGGCTATCACAGTTTTCTCATCTTGTTGGAGGGTAACTGCTCCAGAGTTGACCATCTCTTGGATTTTGCCTTTGAGCACATAGCATGCTCTGGTTGGATGTCCTATGAATCTGTGATAAACACAATATTTAGGGCGGTCAGTTTTACCAACTTCTTCTGGCCTTTTTGCTTCTGGCAGTTGAAGTTTATTGCTTTTGATTACGCAATTGAAAATGCTCATAATATCATCCTCATCAAAAAAATATTCTTCTTTTGGACGAGGTGCTTTCTGTGGTGGTGTTGATGGAGTGGGTGCCGTCTGAGTAACATTAACAGCCAATGACTCCTTGCCCTTGAGATTGATGGCCAACGTTTCTTTACCCTTACGGTTGTTTTGGCGATTATTACCACCGGGTGTAGAATGTTCATCTTGATTAGGATGATTCATTTGCTAACTGCTTGAACTTTTCGGCACTACCCTCCGCCGCCTTGGCATTCAAAATAAAAGAAGGCCAATCTTTGAATTGTGTAGATCTCGTCCACATGTTGATGATAGACAATGTAACACCCAGTTTTCCAGATGAGGGTAATTTTAAAATTTTGTAATTATAATTATTATTTATTGATTATTATTTCATAATATGATTTTTGGTGATTTTTAATCATTTTTAAACTATTTAAAATTATGACTTGTGATTTTGACATTTTACTATTGTTTGGTTTTAATTTCGAGGAATTTGTCATCCCCAGTTTTCAGGAACAGGGATATTTTTGTCATTTTATATTTTTGAAATATTTTTGAAATTTATTTTATTATTTATAATATTGTTTGGGATTATTTGAGTCGGGTTCGAATTTCAGCTCAATCCGACTTGAAACGGGGACCCGGAGGTAGTTTGACTCTAGTGGGACCCACACACTAGTTAGGCATGGCCCACATGATATTAATTTTAGTCCACATGATAGAAATATTTTAGTTAGAGGTTAGACTAATTATTATGGATAAGGTTAGTATGATTAGAGACCTTAGAATGACTAATTTAGCCCCAACCAATTAGCCCTTTCCTAATACTCATAGAATAGGTTAGTGGGGGCATTTTGGACCTTACCATAATAGGACAAATAGCCCCATATGGCCAGCCACTTTGGGAGAGGATAGGCTCAAGTTCATTTCATTATTCTCATCCACACTCTCTCTCTTGTTCTTCTCCAAATTTCTAGAGAGCAATCCCTAGCAATTTCTCCACCAAATCCTTCCATTTCTCCACCAAATCCTTCCATTTCGCCATCAAATCTTCTTCTTTCCTTCTCCATTCTAGCCAAGGAGGAAGCTACCCAAGTTTGGGAGGATTCGGAGCTCGTTCGTGTCCTTTTGGAATCTCTACGTGTCGGTGTCGCTCCGGAAAGGTTTTTCTTCGATTCGATCTACCGGGAGGTATAAATCCCATCTCCTTTTTATTTTCTCATGCATATAGGTCTATTTTGAACCCATAGGAATGACTCCCATGGTTGTATCTCCATTTGTGTCCATTTTGTATCCATTTGGAGGTCATAGGAGTGTCCTTTGTGTTGTGTTTGTGTCCATGTAGGAAAACCCCAAATTTGGACACACTATGTGTTGTTATGTATGAATAAATTATTACATGTTTAATCTCATATTTTTGTATTGGAGATGTGTTCTATAGTGTCTCATATATATATATTAGTGTAGAGAGTGAGTTCTTGATATATTATGTTATATACTTGTGTTCTTTTGTCTCAAACTACCCAAATCCGTCATAATTTTTATCCACGTTTTTAATTTCAGCCCTAACTTAAAAATGTCATAACTTCTAGCTCAGAGCTCGGTTTAATCTCCCGTTTTTTTTAAAAGAAGCGTATTGAAGTTAGCTTTCCAAAAACATATATTAATAGGCCTAATTCTTTCTGTAACTTTCTAGAGAATTATTTGAGTGTCAGCTGTACGAAAGACAAACGCGTTCTCGGTGTTTTTGCGAGTCCGGGAGTTTCCGGAAACGAAAATGCCATCCGTTTGAAGTTTCGGAAATCTAACACATTTGATCTATAACATAATTTAATCCTAGAATTTAATTCATGCTGAGATGGTACAGTATTGATTATTAGTAGGAGTTACTATTCGGCATATGCATTTTGTGCACCCTTGTGTGTAATATAATATTCTATTTGATTTTAACCCATGTTAATGTATATACATTATGTAATTAAATAGTGAATGCAAGCATGAGTAAATGTTTAAATAAATGATGTATGAGATGTAAGTATCCTATCTAATGTAAGCATGTATAAGTATGGCTTGTAATGAATATGTAGGTTCTATAGTATGTAATGTATGGTGCATATAGTAGTGCGAGAGAATAAATAAATGATGAATGAATGCAAGCATGAATGTAATATAATAATAGATGTAATGTATGCAATATACAAGTTAATGAGATATAATGTTCTATGTTAACACAAATCCTATATTACCTCATGTACCCCCTTACACTATGTTGACACTATCACACTTGACACATTGTTCACTTACACTTTGACACTCTTTCATATGTATACACTATGTATGCCCATTTAACCCTCACTTGCCCCTTTGCCATGTTCACATACACACACATAGCCTCTTAAATAAGTATTTATGAATATAGTTAACTTAGCTATGTATGTATATTATATATATGTTAGCATATTGTGTTGTAATATATAAGTTTATATAACCATTTGAAATACCATGATTATAGACCTAATGTTAATACCAATATATGCATGTGTATATATGTGTAGACATATATAGCTTAAAGTAATAGATTACCTAGTGTATATCCAATGTGAATTATTGCCTAGTTGAGTATTGAATAATTGCATGCTATATAGAGTTGGGTGTATGTTGGCTTGTATAGCCTTGTATTGATGTGTGCTTGCTAGGATAGTCTTGGTTAGGCCTAGTAAGACTTGCTGGGTTAGGACATGACCTAGTTTGACCTAGTTTGAATAGTACAGTTGACCAGAGTTGACCAAGGGTTGACTTTGGCCTAGATTGACCTAGATTCATGTAGAATGCATTGTAGTGCTTTATATTACCCTTCTGGACATGTTGTGACTTATGCTGTTCTAATTAGGAGCCAGACACCTCTTATCGGACAGTATATTTACTTTGGACATTCAGACATCAGGCGAGTACATTCTCTGATAGTTCTTTTATTTACTTGTCAATTACTGTACTTCAGTTTTAGATAGTTTTATGTGATTCTTACAACACGTATGGATATTTCTGGATTCATGTATGCGACACACATACTATTTGTCTGGCCTCTATTTCTGGAACCACTACTGGCATCACCTTCTGGAACCACTACTGGCATCACCTACTGGAATCACTACTGGAACCACCTACTGGAATCACTCTGGAATCTTTTATTGGTATCATTATGTTTGGCTGGACTCATCTCGATTCTCGTGTTGTTTTCTGGATTCACTTGTACTTGTGGGCGGAAAAATATTGGAATAGGCATATGAACATACCCAAATACTGGAACCACTCCCTTGGAATTATACTGGAACGATAGCCATCCCACACTTGGCCGAGTGTACGGTGTGCCGTATTACCTACAGCCGTTCACATGTCGATCCCGATATTTTAAAACATACTGTTAGAGTATAGGCTGGACTCACCCTGGAACCTTTGATCACCAACTGGACTCACCTTATACCGGACTCATCTTGTACTGGAACCACCTGGTATCAGATTCATGTTGTCTGAATTTATTTGGGTTTTGCACTTGTTTACATTTACATTCTGGACTTATTATGTTACTTTAGTTCAGCTAGATTTATTTTACAGTCTTCATTGCCATCATTCTTCTCTTGTTTTAGTTACTTACTTTTCTTGTATCTTATCTGTTCTCCATACCATCACCTGTATATAAACTGCCATATTCATCAATAAAACTGTCTATAACTGCTTTATAGTTCTCTGTCATTTAATTGGAATTTCTTGATGAGTTGTACTCGTTCCTGTCCTGACTGGACCTGTTGATAAATTTTACAGATAGCCTGGAGATTGCCTGCTAGCCTAGAGGAGACACAGTAGAGGTTGTATAGTTAGTTATTTCAGTTGTATTGAGTTGTATTTATTCTATGGATTACTGTATTGAGCTTTGAGATGTATTTCTAGGTTTATGTATCTTAGACACTTAGACTTCTATCTCCTGTATCTCTTTTGGATTTCATGTTTTATCTATCCTCATCATGCTCTACCTTAGATGTGATTGAGTCTGTATCTGCTATGTCACCCCATTCAGGGAGTATAAACTGTTTAGTTTTATACTGTTAGATGCATTGAAACCTAGGACAGTGTTCTACCGCCGACACTACGGCGTAGGCTGGGCGTTGTTACGTTTTCGTGCCCTAACTCTAGGGTACGGGTCGTGACAGACAACAAGTTTGATTTACAAGTGTCTATCATTACAACAGATGGAGTTCCTAAAGGTATTTTAAGTACCTCTCGGCAGAATCTTTCAATGAAACTTTCTGTGGATTTATTGTGCCTTTGTTTATTTTTGATAAGGGCAGACATCATCATATCGTTGACTCCCTCATAGAATCGTTCCAAGAATATTTGCTTAAAACCAGCAAAAGAAGTTATGCAGCCATCAGGCAAGCTACGGTACCAGTCGTATGTTGCACCGACTAAAAAACCGACGAACACTCTAGTAAGGAGAGCATCATTTGACTGCAATTGGTCAATCATCACTTCAAAGTGATTGATGTACTGACTTGGAGAAGTACTGCCATCAAACAGCATAATAGTAGGAAGCTTGTATTAAGGAGAAAATTGAACTTTCTTCCACTCAGCAGGATAAGGTTGTTTTATTCCAAGTCTTTGTAGACCATCCTTCTGCTTGAAGGCCTCAAACTGAGTGCGTAAGAGTTTTACAGCCTCATTAGCATCCCCTGATGTCTGGAAATTGGTAGGCTGGTTAGAATTATTAGGAGGAGAAACAGTGTGGTAATTACCACCCCCAGCACCTGACTGATTGGGAGCAGCTTAGACTGGTATAGAAGCAACCTGAGGAGCAACTACCCCTAAACCAATGTTAACCGGTACAAAAGATGCTATGAGCTCAGGATTTGTAGCAGGATTTATAACCGGTGGCACTGCATGTTGGGCCATAATTATCGTGTGCATACTTGCGACCATTTCAGCCATGGTTTTCAATTTGTCTTCCAGTACAGCAATTCGTTGCTCTTGACTGGCTGAACTAGAAGCATCTTGATCTTCTGTAATGGCATATGCTGTCACTTCTCTTGCCATTATTGACGAGATAGTTTGTTCAGAACTTTTACTATCTGTATCAAAATTAGATAAGGAATCTTCTCCTAGATGAGTGATGAGAAGATCTTCCTGATTGAAGACATCCTGATCCGAGTTCCGATCTTTTGATCTAGTATGTTGAAAGACACCTTCACCGGATTTACGAAATTATCTCAAGTATTGCTGACTCGGGTTACGAGACGTGCCATGCCTTGAAGTTTTTCTACCCCTAGTGTCTTGAGAAGTCATATTGACAGAAGCATATAATAGCTCATCTTCGTCTCCCGTCATAGGTTCAGGAGTTGAAGTATAGTTTAGACGATCGAAGACAGATCGTTTAGCTGATTGACAACAACACTTGATGACTACCTCATGAAGGCAGTGGCGTTCTAATGAGTGATTTAGAGGTGAGGGAGATATCTCTGTGATCTCTCGTCTTTATGTAAGACGTTCCCGGAGATCAGTCACCACTACAGAATGAGAAGAAGTCGGAGGAACATATTCCTTAATGATGTTAGGAACATGCCTTCTATTCTTAAGATGCTTAGTTCCATGAGTGTACAAAGAAGTACTTAACTCATTAGCATAAGTGATTGGGTCCTTCTTTTCAAGTTTTTGTTTCTGGTGTAAATTGGCCTTCGGCATAGGATTCTTACGTTTTACCGAAGTTGATACTGATTGACGCCTGTTGAGATAAGCGCATAAATCAGAGAATTCTGATCCAGGGGCCTCTATTTAAGATACCGTCAATTTTCCTTGCTTTGATCTTGAGATCTGCAAGGTTGGAAGATCTTAAGAAGTCCTCATAGGGATAGGCAGGATGCCTCTTTGATCAGTATTCTTTTCCCTGGCAGAGATTTGAAAATCTCTGTTTAAGGGAATGGAATCTGGTATATCTTCCGCTGAGTCATAGACAAGGGAAGGTTGAGAAAAGACCAAGGGTGCTTTCCTTTATTTTATGGAGGGTTGGCTAAAAAGTGTTTCCTTCTGTTTTATTGTGGGTCCACCTTAGGCACAGGTTGCGCCAGTGTCAAAGGACCCTTTCCCTTTATTTTGTCTAGTTTTGGCTCTAGAAAATTGTTTCTTCAAGTTCATAACTGGAGAATTGGATGAGGGAATAGCCAAACGACTAGATCCCTTGGATTGTGCCAGAACATCATGGCGAGGAAACTGCGCCTGGACAACTGAGTGCTTAGGTTGCGCCATAGCCATATGAGCTACTGGTTGTGCCTTAGCAATAGGTTGTGCCTTGGCAACTAGATGGGCTGACTGTGCCTTGGCAGCAGCATGAGTGGGCTGTACCTTGGTAGCCAAGAGAGTAGTGGACTGCGCCTTGACAGTAGGAGGAGTGGACTGCGCATGGGCAGCATAAAGAGTATAGTGCGCACGGGCAGCAAAGAGAGTAGGTTGCGCACGGGCAACAGAAGCAGGCTGCGCCTGAGCAGCAGAGGCAGGTTGTGCCTGGGCAACAACAACTGCAGAAGACTTAGGAGTCCACACAGTTTTGTTCTTGGGGATAGTCGCAGTGCGCTTGTTGCTCTTCTTGTTGATCATATCTTCATAGGCTGTCTGGTTGACTTGAACAACCAGAGTCTTCTGCATCTTGTCGATCGACGCAGCATCACATTGAGTTATCACCTTCTCATTGGAGAAGAAAGTCGTCCCCAGCAGAGTCGCCATTTTGTTTGTAAAAATAAAAATTTGATTACAAACTAAGAAAAGAGTACAAGAGTACAATAATTTCTGGGAAAGTACAAAAGTAGGAATCTGATCAGAAGAAGATCACTTTATCCTTTGGACTATGTGAACTTGAAGACTAGAGCCTCTGGAGAATGCAGCAGCAATTTTGCAAGAGTTCCTGATCTCTGTGATGCTTCACCAATGATTGGAAACTCTATTTATAGAGTTCTGGAAATAACTATTTTAGCAGTTATTCTGATGTTCGTGAGGCTGGACTGCGCCACTTTGGGTTGCGCCAACCTTATGTTGCGTCAACTTTCATTCAGTTACTCAATCGTGTACTAACTGTATTTAGACGCGTGGCATCATGTGATTGAGATGCACGTGGTCGTGTACAGAGTAGTGGACACGGTTTGAGAGATTAGTGGCATGTGTGCCACGTCATCCTGCTTTAGAATGCAAGTTGTCTCAACTTTATTATGTTGCACGAGCTTCAGTCAACAAGTCAAACTGCGCCAGATTGGGTTGTGCTTAGGCGCAACTCAGTGCACAGGCACGTGGCAGCTTTTGAGTGTATGAGAAGAAGTTGTTCAGATTTTGCCTAGGCGTAACTCAGTGGGGTGTACAGGACAGCTGTCAAAATCGTCTCGAGCGGCACGCTTTGAGAGATTCGAAGCAATTTTCTTCATTTATTATGCTGTCAGCTGTCAGTACTGTCAGGCAATAATGGCTATTAATGTCAGACGCCACGTAGGCTTGGGCGCAATATAATTTGGGCACAGTCTGTTGTTAGGCGCAACCTAATCATTGGTACAGTTTGATCCTTTAAGCTTCAAAACAGTGGCGCAACTTAATTTCTGGGGCGCAATTTGATTGCTGGGTAGTAAAAACATGGCGCAACTTGATTTTTAGGATCTACATCCTTATAACCTCATCGTTCGCCTAAGCCGTCCATGTGTAGGAACGTTGTACTTCTCACGACACGTGCACTACGAGTGATTATATGAGTTTCTTTATTTTTCATGCTTGTTACTTTCCTTGTTAGTTTCTTCCATCCTATGATTTCTTGTTCATATTGTTCATTGTTTCCATTGATCATTATTTTCCATGTTTAGTGTTTTATTACTTTATATTGTACTTGTATCATGTTGGTTTAGACTTGTACTTGTTCTAATCCTGACCGGATAACTATTTTTTAGCTTTAGACGACAAGATTTGTCCCGAGATCTACGGTGAGTATGTTGGCGACCCTGACGTCACTGACGTACCCGATTCCAGTACTGATGCGAATTAGCATATTTTCTTCCTTATGGATTCACATTATTTAGTAGTTATAGTTATAGAGTTTAGTTTGTTTTATTTTCTGCTATCCGGGTTCGTTCCCGAGACTTTTCTGAGTTGTAGTGGATTATTTGATCATTATTATATTGAAACTATTGGATATGATATTTTTAGTTAATATTGATAGCTTAGTTGTAGATGATATATATGCGTGTTGTGCTTGTTGTGGATCATTGTTATCATAGACAGCGTACTACCGCCGATGCTGTAGCCTAGGATGGACTTGGCCACGTATTCGTATCCCAAAAAGCGGGAGCGGGTCGTGACAAGTTTTTTTGGTGGCCCATGCAGGTCCAATTTTGCAAAAGATTGTGAACTCGTGGTAGTTCTTAAGTTAGCTGTACTACTACGAGCCTACAAATAGAGTTGAAGTTAGGAGGTTATATCATCCACAAAATAGGATTTCTAACCCTATGAGTCTAATTTATCTTAGGATCTCTTTGTCTCTTATTTGCATCCTGCTTGATTTCGTCCGTAATTTTTCGATATGTTTGTATCTACCGTTCTAACTATATCCTTTCTTTCCTTTTAGTTCGCAATGGTTGAGACAAGACACAGTGCGATCCGTAAGGGGAAAAGGGTAGCTAACCCATATGCTACTCCCGAACCCGAGGGATCAACATCAGAGAGTACAAAGTTCATAGAGCCTTCTAACCATCAACCAGATAGAGTTAGTGCTAAGGATCTCGCACCACCACCACCAACAGCCCCAACCCAAGGAGTAACTGTGGATGGAGCTTATATCATTACGATACTCCAGGGCATGATGGAGACTCAGCAGAGACATGCAAATGTTCTAGAGAGGAGCGTAGAAACACGACAAGATCGTGTGGGTACTATTGATGGGTTTCGTAAGATGAACCCACCTCTCTTTACTGGCTCGGAGAAACCTATAGAAGTCACCAACTGGCTAGTGGAGATAGAGACAATACTAGAGGCATCGGAGCTGCCATGCGAGAAATGGATAAAAGCAGTGAAGTTGCAGCTCAAGGACAATGCACATCATTGGTGGGCTGTACAAGAAAGACGGTTGGGCAAAAATGTGTTATGGAAAGAGTTTAAGGACCTCTTCAATACCATGTTCTTCTCCATGACAGTTCAAAGAGAGTTATGGGATCAATTTATGTGACTAGAGCAGGGAAGCATGACGGTAGATGAATATGATACAGATTTCAGTCGTTTGAGCCGCTTTGCTCCTACTCTTATCTCTATAGAAGAAGAGAAGGCAGAGAAGTTCCATTCTGGGTTGAATTAAAAGTTGCAGAGTTTAACAACGTCAATAGACCCAACATCCTATACTGATATCCTGAATGCAGCTAGGCGTCAAGAATCCATCCTAAAGAAGAAGGTAGCTTCCCAAAAGAGAGGTAGAGATGGTAGTCATCAAGAACCATCTAAACGTCCTAATATTTCTTAGAAGACCCTTCCAACCCAGCAGCAACATCATCCTCCAGCTAGAGTGGTATCATCCCAGCCACAACAATAGTCGATCCTACCCAAGCCTAAGTGTACTTATTGTGGAAGAGAAGGACACAAGTGGGACCATTGTAGGAAGAGGTTAGGACTTTGCCTCCTTTGTGGATCGTCGGACCACCAAGTGCAAGAATGCCTCCACAACACTAGCTCATAAGCTAATTTTGCAACAGCAGTCTGGAGGAGCACAACGTCAAGGACAAGCATTTGTGGCAGTGACTCAACCCCAAGACATAGGTAACTTAAATATATTTCCTTGAAAGCCTTTCTTTAGTTTTAGTTGTTAGATACGATGCATGCTTAGTTAGCTCATAGTATGGTTATTATTGATTATTTTCCTTTATATTCCTTGCCATTATCTCTCCGTGATTTAGTTTACGAATTATTGCTTGTAAGAGTTATGTATTATATTTACTGTTAGTGATGTTTCATTTTTTAGGACAAAAATCTTTTAAGGAGGGTAGTTTGTAGCATTTGGTTTCGTAAATTTACTTATTTATTTGGGAGAATATTTTTTCAATTTTGTTATTATTATTAGGTAGGGAGTGGTTAGAATCATAGGTAAATGGAGATTTGATTTTTGAGCTCTCAAGGGTGCATACCTAGACTATAGGTCATATGGGGTCACTATTTGTCACCCCCAGTTTTCAAAAACAGGGGTATTTTGGTTATTTTTCATTTTAGAATATTTTTGGATTTATTTTATTATTTATGATATTGTTTTGGGGTTATTTGAGTCGAGTTCGAAATTCAACTCAATCCGACTTGTATCCGAGACCCGGGGGTAGCTTTAACTCTAGTGGGACCCACTCATTAGTTAGACATGGCCCACATGACAATATTTAAGTTAGTATAGTTAGACTAAATATTCATGACTAGGTTGGATTAATTAGAGATTCAAACTAGACTAATTTAGCCCCAAACCCTAACCTAACTTAAGTTAAACCAATAGGAGCTTAGAGAGGGCATTTTGGACTTTGCCAAAATGAGAAAATTTACCCACATAGGGCCGGCCATGAAGGGATAAGGGGGTGAGTCACCTCATTTCATTCTTAGCCTCCAAATTTCTCTCTTGTTCTTCCCCAAATTTGAGAAGAACCTCCACTGATTTCATCTCTAAATCATCCATTCTTCCACCAAATCTTCTTCATTTCTTCTCTACTCAAGCAAGAGGAGGTGCTAGCCAAGTTTGGGAGGATTTGGCATTGGTTTGTGTCCATTTAGAGATCCCTTCGTGTCGGTGTCGTATCGGAAGGAGTTCTCTTGGATTTTACCTCTCGGAAGGTAAAATCTACCCTATATTTCATTCCTACATACATATATGATCATTTTGAACCCATAGGAATGACCTCCATGGTTGTGTCTCCATTTGTGTCTATTTCGTGTCCATTTGGAGTTATTATGAGTGTCCTTGATGTGTTGTTGTGCCCATGTGGCAAACCCCCAATATTGGACACGCTTGTGTTTAAATAATTTAATACATGTTTTAATCTTAGATTTTTATATGTTAGAGATGTGTTATTGCTTGTCTTTACATTTTTCTTCATGTATCATAATGTATCATAATATATGTACAAGTATTTATATTATTGAGTCTCTCTCTCTCTCTCTCTCTCTCTATATATATATATATATATATATATATATATATATATATATATATATATATATATATATATATATATATATATATATAAATATATATATATATATATTTTATATATATATATATTTTTATATATATATATTTATATTTTTTTTTTTTTTTTTTTTTAAAACCAAGCGGCCGTGTCAAAGACATCCTGCCACCGCTTGGCCCGGGGGCCGTGGGCGAACCACCAAGCCGCCCCCGTGGGGGCTCGAACTCCGTCCGATGCCCCATGTGCCGGTACGCCTAGCCACTTGAGCTACAAACGTCCGGCATATATATATATATATATATATATATATATATATATATATATATATATATATATATATATATATATAAGTAAGTGATAAAAAAAAATATATATATATATATAAGTAAGTGATAGGCAATAAGCAATAAAAAAAAAGTAAGGTGATAAGCAATAAGCATAAGCAGCAGCAGCTTTCAGCATAAGCAGCAGCAGCTTTCAGCAAGCAGTTGTAGTAAGCAGCAGCATAAGCAGTTGCAGTAAGCAGCAGCTTTTCAGCATCCGCTTATTTCAGCTTTTTGAGCCTTTTAGCTATTAGTTTTAGCCCATTTAACCCCCTTTTTCCTTTAGAAATTAGCCCCCTTCCATTTAGCTATTTCCTTTTATTAGTTAGCCCTTGTTAGATAGAGTTTGCTACCAAGTTGTTAGATATTTTTAGTTAGAATTGTTAGTAGATATTAGCTTATATGTTAATGTTAGTTAGGATCTGAGATGTTAGATTTGAGAGTTGTGGGCCTAGTGGGGTGTGTTTAGTGAGTGTACTAGATAAGTTAGTATCCTAATAGAGCTAGTAAGTGCGATACTCTAAGACACTAGGAGTGTGGAGGGGTGAGCTAGTATGGTTAGATAGTGTTAGAAGGGTGGTATCTCAAGATACCATAGGGTGTCTCAGAATAACTTAAGGTAATGTTGAGAGTGGCCAACATGGGGATAAGATGGACTAGATGGGCTAGATACCTAGATTTCTGGGTTGGTAATATCTAGATAGGTTAGTGTCTAGCTACCCTAAGAAGCCTAGGTCAATCTACCAAGGTTAGGAAGGGTTGCTTTTGTATCGGGACAAGGTATTGGGAATACTTTGTGAAGGGTAATAGGTAAGGTTAAGGTAATTACCTAGAAGCTAAGGTATAAGTCTAAGGTGTTAGGATATGGTTAGAAATTGATTGTCTTAGTTGGTAATGGTTAGGATTAGTGCTCTTAAACTAGTTTTGACCTCGGTTGACCATTTTGAACAAAAGTCAACCGAAAGTCAAACTTAGCCTAAAAGTGACTAGAACTTGACCGGACTCAACCAGAGTTGACCAGTTGACTGAAAGTCAACTGTTAGTCAACATTTGACTAGTTTGACCTAGGGTTGACCTAGAGTTGACCAGAGTTGATTAGTTGACCAAAAGTCAACTGTAAGTCATGTTAGGGTTATATACTAAAAGCATCACTTTTGTAGTAACCTTATTTCCTTAAATTTTAAATGAGAATCATATGGACAAATGTTTGCATATTGTATTTGTTGCAAGTGTTAATGCAAATGTCTAATATTCTATATTGTAGATAATATGGTGTGTGGTGTCACACAGAAGATCATATTATCAATTTTCTATGGAGTATATAAATAGTTCACAACCAAGATGGACTTGGACAATCTATTGGAAATGTTGTAGTGTAATCTGGTATTAGTCTATCTTGACTATAGGTTTACACTAGTACACTTTGTGTGTATTGAACAGGACCACTTGAGGTTGTTCTCTTTATACTGACTACATAAGAGAACAAACACCTCTGTTATTATGGATGCTTGTGCTCTTAATCCGGATATAATAACGGACATGTATATGCAGTGTGCATTACTTTGACTCATAAAAGAGTGAAATTTATTATGGATCAACAACCTCTATGAATTGGGTAATAACGTTGTATGTATGATGGGCTGTTGATTATAAATGAAATCCATGTCTCGATACATCGGGTTGATGATGTCCTCTTAAGGAGCTCATAAGGATTGTCATGTAAACCCTGCAGGTGGATTATATCCGACATGACAAATAAAGTTGAGCGGTACTACTTAAGGATAAAAGATGTCGAATCAATATAGTTGTCAGTAACTTAATTTGATCGACGGACATACGATATCTTAACATGGGGAGCCAAACGAGCATATAATAAAAGAAGCCCACAAACATAATTTGGGAGTAGGAAGGTAGTGCAACAATAGCTCATTAGTGGACCGAGCTATTGTTAATGGGCCTGGATTGTGTGTTCGGGCTGAACACGGGATATCCAGATCCGTTAGGAGGCCTAACCCTAATTTCTCCTCATGGTCCCTGCCGTTGCCTATATATATCCTCTATTCTCTGGCCGCCAGATTACTGATCAGAAATCTAAAATTTTCTCTAAATTCGTGATTCATGTAAGGAGAGAAAGAGAGGGCTGCCAAGGAGAAGAAAAGGTTGGGAGATCGTCGCCCACACGACGTCCAACTCGAGGAAGGAATACGTGCAGAAGATCTTGGGGTCGTCCGCTCGAGATTGCCAGGAATTACTTGTCTCCTTTTCACCGCAGGTATAATTCGTGAACCCTAGTTTCCGCCTATGAAGGGTTAGAACACATATTAGATCTGTTTAACTTTCTATCGATCAATACGCACACCAAAAGAAGGGTTCTGGGAATCCCCAGTTCCATCAATTGGTATCAGAGCAACTTTGGATCTACGTATTGATTGATACGTCCATGTTATCCAATAAAACATGCGCTGTGTAATAGTCGGTAGATGTAGATCTGTTCTAACTCGATTTTATAGGCATCTTAGATCCAACTATTATGGTCCAATGCATGTTTTTGATTATGTTGTTTAAACCACGGATATGTCGTGGATGTTGTTGTTGCTGTGGATGTAATTAAAATCACGAGGGTTGATCGTGCTTATTATTTTAATTTTGCAATCTAGATTATGTGTGAACTCCTTCGGGAGGCATAGGATTGATGTAATTTTAATTATTTTTGATCAATCGTGATGGCGGTGGTGGTTGTTTCTGACATCGGACGAGATGCTGGTTTTAAGCAGTCCAGAGGCAGACAGATAATTTTCGATGAAGGACGGAGCAGCAACGATGATGGCGGTGGTGTCTATTTCTGACATCGGACGAGATCTGCGCAGCGCCAGATTTTGGATTCCGATAGTTGAGGGCGGAGCAGCAAAGATGACCATAATAGTTGAATATTTTCTCTTATTTTTATCATTTTGCTTTTTCTGATTATGCATGTTTATTATTGTGTGGTTGTTTTTTTTTTGAAAAACCAAGCCTACATTAATAATGGACAACATAGACATAATATCAACTAGTAGAAAAAGCTTCATTGTTAAATAACTAAGTAGGAGAGGATATTTATTTAGTTTAAATCCTATGGTCTCCATTACTGGTTTGTAGGTGATGTAATTATACTTGCGTGTTGGCTATAGTGCTTTCCTCCATATCGGATGAGTATAATTATGGGTCACCAGTATAAACTTCCTTAGGGATAATTGTAGAAAGTTACCTAGTATGATTTCACTTCTCCATCTGAAGGAACTCATTACAAGGTAATGGACTTAGTATTAAGTAATGGTATACACTTAGATACAAATAATGGTATCCTCCCCATCGGAGTCACTGCTATTATTTGTATGACCAGAGCAAGACCAGCATATTAATTTTATTTGTCATAAAGTTATGTTGACATGATAGTAAAATTAATAAGAAAAACCTACTTGAACAAAGTTGAATTTGTATACGTCCACACTATCGTGGCATGCTAAATTCATGGTGTTCAAGGTGTTGGTGAATTTCTTAATATTGTTTTGAGGGAATCAATATTTAGTTAATTCAAAAAGTTTTTTTTGCCCTACATAATTTTATTTATGTGATTCTCAGGATTTCAAAAATGGGTTCTTTCAGTCCACTTATGGTGATTCTTAAATAAAACAAACTTACTGGACCTAATTATATTGACTGGAAACGTAATTTGGATATGGTTCTGACTAGTGAGGAGTATAAATATGTACTTGTTGAGGAATGCCCACCTAAGCCTGATGCTAACTCTGATGAAGAGGTCAAAGAGGCTTATAAGAAGTAGAAAAAGGCAGATGAGATGGCGCGGTGTTACATTCTGGCATCTATGTCAAATATACTGCAACATCAGCATCAGGCCATGGCCACTGCTTATGACATGATGTATAACCTCAAGGAACTCTTCGGACATCAGAGTAGAGCAGCTAGGCAGTTTGCTATGAAATATTTGATAAATACAAAAATAGCTGAGGGTACACCAGTAATGGATCATGTTCTCAAGATGATGGGTCATCTGAATGAGATGGAGATCCTTGGAGCTGAAATCGATGGGGAATCCCAGGTCGATATCATTCTCGGGACTCTGCCTAAAAGTTTTGACAATTTCTGCCTTAATTACAATATGAACAAAAGGTTGTATAGTTTGGCAGAACTTGCAAAAGAGCTACAGGATGCTGAATCTCTCTTTAGGCAGAGTGGTCATGTTTTTGTTTCTGAAAAGGCTTCTACTTCTAAGCCAAAAGGCTGTAAGAAGAAGAATAACATTCAGAAACAGGCAAACTCAGCAAATAAGGGCATGTGACCTCAAGGCGCGGTGAAAAAGTCGAAAGGCAAATATTTCAAGTACAAAGGGTCAGGACATTGGAAGACTGATTGTCCACTTCTCAAACAAGGGAACAAAGAAGGTATATCTCATTTACTAGTAGTTGAAACATGTTTAGCGGTGTTATCTACCGACACCTGGTGTGTAGATACAGGAGCCACTAATCTTGTCTGCAATACATTGCAAGGGTTCTAGAAAACCAGACGGCTCAGTGATGGAGAGATATGCTTGTTCATGGGTGATGCTACAAAAGTATCGGTCGTTGCATCAGGAGATGTTACTTTATCTTTTGGTAGAAATAAGTCTTTGACATTGAGAGATTGTCTTTATGCACCTTCACTTAGAAGGAATTTAGTTTCTGTTTCTATGTTAGTTAAGGATGGATATTCAGTTTATTTCAATGACAATATTGTTATTAGAAAGAATAAACATTTTATTTGTTCTGGTGCATTAGTTGATAATTTGTATGTCATTAATCCTATTTTGCCCACAATGCAACTTATGAAAATGAATAATATATCATCTAATTTAAATAAGAGAAAAGAACCTTCTTGTATGAACCAAACATATCTTTGGCACTTGCGATTGGGGCATATTAACCTAAGAATGATTCAAAGACTGGTTGAAGATGGACCATTGAGTTCATTGGAAGTGGAGGCACTACCAGTCTGTGAATCCTGCTTGGAAGGTAAAATGACCAAAAGGCCTTTTACGGCAAAGGGGTATAGGGCCAAAGATATGTTAGAATTTGTTCATTCTGATTTGTGTGGACCCATGGCTATCCAAGCTAGAGGTGGCTTTGAATATTTTGTCACATTTATTGATGATTATTCAAGGTATGGATATATTTATTTGATGTGCCGTAAGTCTGAGTGCTTTGAGAAATTCAAAGAGTATAAGGCTGAAACGGAGAAACGTCATAGAAAATGTATCAAGTCATTACGATCAGATGGTGGTGGCGAGTACCTCTTTGGAGAGTTTATGAATTATTTATCAGAGGCTGGGATTGCATCCCAATTGACTGCACCTGGAACGCCCCAGCAGAATGGTGTAGCCGAAAGAAGAAGAACTCTTATGGAGATGGTTAGATCAATGATGAGTTATTCGGATTTGCCAGATTCCTTTTGGGGATATGCCTTAGAGACTGCAGCTTATATTTTGAACTTGGTTCCTTCTAAGTCGGTACCTCTTACTCTCATACAGCTGTGGATTGGGCGTAAGCCTAGTCTGAAACATGTTCGTATTTGGGGTAGTCCAGCACATATACTGAATGAGAAAGCAGATAAGTTAGAATCTCGTACAGAAGTATGCTTGTTTGTAGGCTATCCAAGAGGGACGAAAGGAGGTTTATTTTATAGTCCTAAGGATCAGAAGGTCATTGTTAGCACCAATGCCCGATTCTTAGAGGAAGACTATGTGATGAACCATAAATCCACAAGTAGAGTTGTTCTAGAAGAACTAAGACGTGAGACACCAAGTACTTCAGTACCAACAGTACAAGAGGATGAACCACAAATAACTGCACAACGTGTCACAAATGTTACACCACAAACGATAGTACCTCATCGTAGTGGGAGGGTTGTGATACATACCGATAGATATATGTTCTTGGGAGAGTCGTCAGACTTCGTCCCTGAGGAACAAGATTATGATCCCTGTACCTACAATGAAGCACTCCAAGATAAAGATACAGAGTCTTGGCAAAAAGCAATGATATCTGAAATAGAATCTATGGATTCTAATCAGCTCTGGGAGCTTGTAGAACTACCCGTTGGTGTAAAAGCCATTGGATGCAAGTGGGTCTATAAGAGAAAAAGAGGATCAGACGCTAAGGTTGAAACCTTTAAAGCTCGACTTGTAGCAAAAGGTTTTACTCAAAGAGAGGGTATCGATTATGTGGAAACCTTTTCTTCTGTAGCCATGCTTAAGTCTATCCGGATTCTTTTATCTATTGTAGCTCATCTCGATTATGAGATTTGGCAAATGGATGTCAAGACAGCTTTCCTTAATGGAAGTCTTAAGGAAGACATCTATATAAAACAACCAGACAGGTTCATTGAAAAGGGTCAGGAGCATCTTGTTTGTAAGCTCAAGAAGTCCATTTATGGACTTAAGCAAGCTTCCAGATCTTGGAACATATGTTTTGATCAGGTGATAAAATTCTATAGATTTGATCAATGTCAGGATGAATCATGTGTATACAGAAAATGTGATGGAAATGTGGTGGTATTCCTAGTACTTTATGTGGATGACATCTTGCTCATTGGAAATAATGTGAAGGTGTTATCTGATGTAAGGGTATGGTTATCCAAACAGTTTGATATGAAGGACTTGGGAGAAGTAGGTCACATCCTTGGGATCAAAGTTCTACGAGATCGTAAGAAAAGGATGTTGGGCTTATCCCAAGCTTCCTATATCGATACTGTACTAACTCGTTTTAGTATGCAAAATTCTAAGAAAGGTTTCTTACATTTTAGACATGGAATTGCTCTATCAAAGGAGAAGTGTCCGAGCACACCTAAAGAGATAGAGAACATGAAGGTAGTTCCTTATGCTTCAGCAGTAGGAAGCTTAATATATGCAATACTATGTACGAGACCAGACATCTGCTTTGCCGTAGGCATGGTCAGCAGGTATCAGTCTAACCCAGGGCAAGAGCACTGGACTGCCGTAAAGCATATTTTGAAGTACCTTAAAAGGACTAAAGAGTATATGCTAGTTTATCAGGCACATTGTTTAGTTCCCTTGGGGTATATAGACTCAGATTTTCAGTCAGATAGGGATTCCAGGAAATCTACCTCAGGTTATGTGTTTACTTTGGGAGATGGAGCCATTGTGTGGATGAGTATTAAGCAAAAATGTATTGCTGATTCCACCATAGAAGCCGAGTATGTGGCAGCCTCTGAGGCAGCCAAAGAAGCGGTTTGGTTCAGAAACTTTCTGTTGGACTTGGATGTGGTACCTAGTTTGCCTAAGTCTATTACACTTTATTGTGATAATAGTGGTGTAGTTGCAAACTCGAAGGAACTACGAGCCCATAAGACTGGAAAACACATTGAGCGCAAGTACCACCTGATACGAGATTTCGTAAAGAAAGAAAAAGTTGCTGTGATCAAGATAGCATCAGCCGACAACCTAGCTGATCCCTTTACAAAGAGCTTACCAGCTAAGGCTTTTCTTAGTCATGTTGAGGGAATGGGAGTCAGATGTGTAGCAGCATGGATTTAAGTATAAGTGGAAGATTTGTAACAGTATACTGAAAAGCAATGCTTTGAGTATAAGTAGAAGATTGTTAGGGTTTTATACTAAAAGTATCACTTTTGTAGTAACCTTATTTCCTTAAATTTTGAATGAAAATCATATGGGCAAATGTTTGCATATTGTATTTGTTGCAAGTGTTAACGCAAATGTCTGATATTCTATATTGTAGATAATATGGTGTGTGCTGTCACACAGAAAATCATATTATCAGTTTCCTATGGAGTATATAAATAGTTCACAACCTAGATGGACTTGGACAATCTATTGGAAAGGTTGTAGTATAATATGGTATTAGTCTATCTTGACTATAGGTTTACACTAGTACACTTTGTGTGTATTGAACAGGACCACTTGAGGTTGTTCTCTTTGTACTGACTACATAAGAGAACAAACACCTCTGTTATTATGGATGCTTGTGCTCTTAATCTGGATATAATAACGGACATGTATATGCAGTGTGCATTACTTTGACTCATAAAAGAGTGAGATTCATTATGGATCAACAACCTCTATGAATTGGATAATAACATTGTATGTATGATGGGCTATTGATTATAAATGGAATCCATGTCCTGATACATCGGGTTGACGATGTTCTCTTAAGGAGCTCATAAGGATTGTCATGTAAACCCTGCAGGTGGATTATATCCGACATGACAAATAAAGTTGAACGGTACTACTTAAGGATAAAAGATGTCGAATCAATTTAGTTGTCAGTAACTTAATTTGATCTACGGACATACGATATCTTAACATGGGGAGCCAAACGAGCATATAATAAAAGGAGCCCACAAACAAAATTTGGGATTAGGGAGGTAGTGCAACAATAGCTCATTAGTGGACCGAGCTATTGTTAATGGGCCTGGATTGTGTGTTCGGGCTGAACACGGGATATCCAAATCCGTTAGGAGGCCTAACCCTAATTTCTCCTCATGGTCCCTGCCGTAGCCTATATATCCTCTATTCTCTGACCGCCAGATTACTGATCAGAAATCTAAATTTTTTTCTAAATTCGTGATTCACGTAAGGAGAGAAAGAGAGGGCTGCCAAGGAGAAGAAAAGGTTGGGAGATCGTCACCCACACGACGTCCAACTCGAGAAAGGAATACGTGCAGAAGATCTTGGGGTCGTCCGCTCGAGATTGCCAGGAATTACTTATCTCCTTTCCGCCGCAGGTATAATTCGTGAACCCTAGTTTCTGCCTTTGAAGGGTTAGAACATGTATTAGATCTGTTTAACTTTCTATCGATCAATACGCACACCAAAGAAAGGGTCCTGGGAATCTCCAGTTCCATCAAGTCAACCTTTGACCCAGATTGACCTAGTTTGACCTAGTTTGACTTGGATTGACTTCCTGTGACCTTGTTTGTTCTAGTGTGTCTTTGTGTGACCTAGTTTGGCTCGGTATGACCTAGTTTAGCCTGATGTGACATAGTTTGACCTAGTTTTGACTTAGACTTGCATATCATGACTTGATTAGTTTTCCTTTTCATTATTAAACCATGTTTTGACTTATGGTATCTCATCTTTAGGTCTGTGATTACTCTGTGCATATGTTCACCGTATCAGCTCAGGACCGTAGGCGAGTACATTCACTGATAGTTTTCATTGTCTTAATATCTGCTATATCCGATTCAGTCGTAGTGTCTTACTTGTTTTCCAATACGATGGTTCACGGACTAGTATACGTCGGATCCTGTCATGAGATGTTGTTCCTGGATTACTTGGTATATTGGTATATTACTCGACTTGTTACCTGTACTTATATAGACATGGTCTTAGGAGTGGGCTGACCTCCTGCTCTTGAGTCCCGTATCATGGCGTGTCATGTCCGGATCTATTATACTATTCGGGGATGGAGAGTTATTAGTGGTTGTGTGATCAAAATCTCTACTTGTTCTTCACACTTGTACTTGTTACTTATTCATAGCTATACCTTCGCCTCATGACGGGTAAAGCCTGACCCTACTTGTTCATAGCTTTCTATGGTGGCCGGCCTGATCCTGCTCCGTTGTACACTTGTTCATAGCCGGTCAGATGGAATAGCCTGATCCTGATTCACAAGTCGATCACATAACGCACTAATAATTCATGGCACCTTTTATATATTTACTTTATTACATCACATATCCTACTAAGTTCTATATTCAGTACTTTTCTTACCATGTTATGATATTCAGTACTCACATCCTGTTATATATTTTTTGTTGATTTTGTCTTCTATTTCATTATGATTGTCTCTTATAGAATTTGTCAATTCATATGGAACTGCTGTTATTGTTTGTACTTACTCATTTTTCTGACAGGATACTGTTGATATATTACAGATGATTCAGAGGCAGACTGCTCGACCTACTATGGGGTCGGGGCAGATAAAAACTTAGGCCATGACTGTGACCTGGCAGTTGAGCCACTAGACTTTGTACACCTGGACTAGTATAGCTTAGTTAGGTTTGCCTGGACTGCGATCCAGCTAGTATTTTCAGACTGTAGTATTTTATATTATATTTTGAGATTCTGTGATATTTTTATATCTTTGGGCTTGTGCTGAATCTTGAACTCTTTTCCAGTTTTTCCTTCTATTATTTTTTATTCCGTGCTATCTATCCTAGTTTGTTCTTGTGATTGAGTTATGCCATATTATACCTCCGTACGGAGATGACAGGTACCCTTATATTTTGTCTAGTCGTAGTATTTATAGATGACCTGTACAGCGTTCTACTGCCGATTCTGCGGCGTACGCTGGACGTACCCACATTCTCGTGCCCTTCCTCAGGGTGCGGGTCGTGAAACATTTTTATGGTGGCCCATGCAGGTCGATGTCGCAATTAGTACAATCTCGAAATGGTGCTCGACTTAGAGTACTAATTACGAACCTACGACTAGGACATAGGATCTAGGATATGATAGGAGTTACTCAATCACATTTTAGGAAATTCTGATCTTTTGATTACCATGACAACTCTTCTTGCATTCGAATTCAATTGTCCTTCCTTGATATTTCTTATCATGTGCCATATTGATTCCTTATTTCAATCAATCCTCAGGATGACGATTACTCGCTCTCAGGCAGCAGGACCTAGTGCTGTTCCAAAGAGGCCCGATCCGGTAGGACCTCCACCTCCGGCTGTAGGAGCTGCAGTTGAGGGAGCTGCCACCTCAGTTCCTGCCCTTCAGGCGGGAGTAGCAGCGACAGTTCCAGGAGGTCTTCCACCTCCAGCTGCGGGACCGTCTATAGTCATTCCTGAGACTCTTCTACTGCCACCTCCGCTATCGACGGATGCACAGCAGATGATGGCCCTTCTACAGCAGATGATGCTTTCTCAGAGGGCCCAGGTAGAGGCACAGCAGCATCAGGCTGACGCATCCTACCGCCAGACAGAGGTGCTACGACAGAGTATGGAGAACTCCCACCAGCTGGCAATGGCAGCAGTTGAGAGGGTAGTCTCGGGTACAGTTCAGGGTGCCCAGTTCAGCAGCAGAATCAGGGGAGGCCTGGCACATGTCTAGATTTCAGAAAGATGAACCCGAGGGACTTCAAGGGTACCGAGGGTATCCTGTATACTGATGACTGGTTGGAGGACGTCCAGAGGAGCTTGGAGTTAGCAGAGGTTTTGAGGGGACTATGGGTGACGTCTGCGGCTAGCCAGTTCTTTGACATCGCTTTGACGTGGTTCTGAACAGACCCTTATGTGTCAGTGAGGGGTATATCATGGGAGAACTTCGGAAGTTTCTTCAAGGAGAAGTTCTACCCTGACGTGGCTCTTACAGCTCTGAAGGCCCAGTTCGTCGGATTGGTGCAGGAGAACTCGTCGGTGGACGAGTATGCAGCAGAGTTCTTCCGTTTGAGTAGATTTGCACCAGATCTAATCCAGAATCAGGGGTACAAGGCCCGTAAGTTCCGAAGGGGCCTTATTCATGCAGTTCGTACTCGTACTTTCGGGCGACGCGATGCGACCTTCGAGCAGATACTGATCGAGACAGAGATAGCTGAGGAGGACTTCGGCCTCAAGCCGAAGAGGGGCAGCGATGTTCTTGGTGGGAGCTCTAGTACGGGCCCGACGAAGCACCCTAACTTTCAGTAGAGGCAGTTTCAGAAGCAGCAGCCTTAATTATAGCTTCAGCAGGCACCAGCACGTCCCCACCAGCAGCAGGGTCAGGGCCAGAGGTAGGCCATGCAGTGTGCTTTCTGTGGGAAGCCAGGGCACACCCGGGAGGTTTGCAGGATAAGGCTGGGAGTTTGTTTATTCTATGGAGCTTCAGATCACCAGATGAAGAACTGTGCTGCTCGTGTAGCCAGACAGGCAGGCCATGACAGAGTACAGCAGGCTAGGGGAGACCAGTAGGGGCGAGCTTTCACCATGACAGTCGAGGACGCACAGGCAGTAGCAGGGCAGATTGCAGGTTCCAATCTTCGATTCCATTTCCGCATTTGTCTCCTTATAACTGTCTTAAAATTCGAATCTATCTGTTCCTTATTAATTGATCAATTTTGTTCTGTTATTCTTGTGATATAAATTTGATTTTTCCTCTGAGATAAGTCGTATGGGCTAGGTCGCCTCGATTATGGGATTTTAGATTCTTCTATGGTCATGTTAGCAGGCATAGTGAGGACAAATATATAGTCGGATTATGGACGTATTTCTTGGGTATGGAAATTTAAGGTTTTTGCGGCCAAGCATGCGGGAATGCAAAAATTTTAAATACCATGATTCTAGAGGTATGTACCCCAGTCGAGGACTCTGTGAATATAATAGCCTTGCTCACTAGCATGACGAAGATTATGAGTATCATGATTTTGGACAGACGCATATGATTATCTAACTGTGTAATTTTGAGACTATGATTGTTGGGGGTTTGACCTAGAAGGTGTACGACCATCTAAATTTTGAGGAACTTGTAGCACCCAATTTCTAAATTGAGGGTAATTTTGACTTTTGTAATTTTAAATCATTTATTTATTGACATTTAAATTATGATATGATTTTGGAGATTTTTTAATCATTTTAAAACTATTAAAGCCATGACTTGTGATTTTGATGTGTTGCTAGTGAAACCCTAGAGACTGCTTGACTTAGAGCCTAACCATATGATTAGGATATTTTTAATGTTATTTCTGGACTAAGGGTATTTTGATCATTTGACCTCTTTGAATTATTTTGATATTTATGGCATTGGTGATTGTTAATTTTAACTTTTGATAGAAGTAATTTTGTGTTAGTTTTGTGTCCGTATCGGACACGTATCAGTTTTTATTTACAAGTGTTTGATGTGCCTCAAAGAGATTTTTTTTTATTGCTGATTTTTTTGAAAAGTATTTGAATGGGATTGCTTTCTGCATATGTTTCCTGTGATTGCTTTATTTTAATTGCGAGGACAGAATTTTTTTAAGGTGGATAGATTTGTCACCCTAGTTTTCAAGAACATGGGTATTTTGGGCATTTTTCATTTTAGAATATTTTTGGATTTATTTTATTATTTATGATATTATTTTGGGGTTATTTGAGTCGGGTTCGAATTTTAACTCAATTCGACTTGTATCGGATACCCGGGGGTAGCTTTGACTCTAGTGGAACCCACTCATTAGTTAGACATAGCCCACATGACAATATTTAAGTTAGTATAGTTAGACTAAATATTCATGACTAGGTTGGGTTAATTAGAGATTCAAACTAGACTATTTTAGCCCCAAACCCTAACCAAACTTAAGTTAAACCAATATGAGCTTAGAGAGGGCATTTTGGACTTTGCCAAAATGAAGAAATTCACCCACATAGGGTCGGCCATGAAGGGATAAGGGGGTGAGTCACCTCATTTCATTCTTAGCCTCCAAATTTCTCTCTCTTGTTCTTCCCCAAATTTGAGAAGAACCTCCATTGATTTCATCTATAAATCATCCATTCTTCCACCGAATCTTCTTCATTTCTTCTCTACTCAAGCAAGAGGAGATGCTAGCCAAGTTTGGGAGGATTTGGCATTGGTTCGTGTCCATTTGGAGATCCCTTCGTGTCAGTATCGTATCGGAAGGAGTTCTCTTGGATTTCACCTCCCGGAAGGTAAAATCTACCCTATATTTCAATCCTACATACATATAGGATCATTTTGAACCCATAGGAATTGTCACGACCTGCACCCACTGTGAGGGTACGAGTATGTAACGACGCCCAGCCTACGCCGCAATGTCGATGGTAGAACGCTGTCCTAGGTCAACATCTAACAATATAAAGGTACTTGTACAGTATATACACTCCGAATGAAGGTGACATAGCAATACAATCTCAATCACATCTAAGGTAGAGCATGATAAAAGATAGATAAATAGAATATAATGAAATCCAGAAAGAATACAATCCAGATAAGTCTAAGTGTCTAAATAAGTACATATTCCAAATAACATCTCAAAATCTCAATACAGTAATCCAGAAAAGATAATAAAGACATCCTAATGTAGGGAAGTGTCATCAACTGCTAGTGGGTCCTGCTGCTGGTCCAAGTCACAGCAATCCTCTAGGGTCGCACGTAATAAGTAGGGCAGAACGCCTCAGCCTCATCCTCTGTAATATTTTCAACAGGTCCAGTATGGACAGGAGCGAGCACAGTACATCTCAACAAATCATAGCAGGTCAAGAAATATAATCATGCTAAAGAGTAAGATACAGGAAACTGATGGAAATAACATGATGAAAAAGTAAGACTGTAAATAAATAGATACCATATATAGAGAACTAACAGTGACTAGTGATTCATAGCACAAGACGGTTATGTAAACGGGACGATGTTGTACACAAGTAATCTACAGAGGTTGTACACGAGTAATCTACTGGATTGATTACATAACCACTTCTACTCCCCCGACCCAATCAATACACAAGGATCTAGCCAAGATATGTTATTACACACGAAGTATAGTCGCACACGAAGATCATGTGAGCACATGAGTATACACGATTTCACACGATTTGTACACGAAAAGCACGAACACAAGGAGTACACGATGCTCATGATAAAGTACATGAACACGAAATACCCGATGTATCCGCTAAGGGGATAACATCGCACGACAAGATCCATATAGTACTAATTCGTGTTTCCAACGTATAAGCATCATGTAAAGTAATCTAAAGCAGGAAAATACTCCTAATGTAGGATATGAAATGATCAGAGAATGTACTCGCCTGATAACCTGACCAGCTGATAGATATAGAGGTCCAACTGAAGCCACAGAGTCATATTTAATGCAACACAGGTTACAAGGTGTTCAAGTTGTAATAAATGAATCTCTACAAGCAATCAATATTATTCTAGGCTCTTCTAAGTAAAATCAACTCTAGGTCAACTCCGGTCAACAATCTAGTCAAACTAGGTCAAGTGTTGACTTTCAGTTGACTTTTGGTCAACTGGTCAACTCTGGTCAAACAGGTTCAATTCTAGTCTAATTATTAAAGATATAAAATGTACTTCGTTATTTTTACGTCGAAACTTACGACATGCAAATCGAGATAAGATGATCAACGGTAAAGTTAATAATCTTATTATAGTGATCCACTTGTCCATCTTGTCAATTTCAGCGATGTGAGATCACTGGAATTGACCGATCTCAGTTTCGTTGTACTAATCCCGAAATATGAATATTATAAGAATTAATTATAATAAAAGGGTGATACATAGAGAAACTATCTACAAACATTGTCGGATGATGATTTAAACATCGCCAACGTGTCCAGAATAGTCAAATTAGCTAGGATAGCCTACCCATCGGTCCAATTTGGACACAAGGGCAAAAAAGTAATTTCGGGTCAAAACGGTATCCGTGTTGGAGCCGTTTTGCACCAAAAAAACGTACAAGAAAACAAGTCTATAAAACATAACAAATTAAATGTCCATGAAACCAGAATGACGATACGAATCCAACGGTATATCCAGAATTGGATTCCGTTGACCCGATCTCAATTTGGTCCGTTGACCAGAACTTGGAATTTCGGTTTGCACGAAAATGCGTGTCGAAGCCAATGTTCTCACAACTTAGCAAACTACATTTCAACGAGTCCAGAATGACGATACGAACTCAACGGTATATCCGGAATTGAATTCCGATGAGCCGATCTTAAAATGACCCGTTGACCCGGATATTGGTATTCGACATGCACCGAAATGCGTGCCGGATCCAATGTCCACTAAAACCTAGCAAATTATATGTCAACGAGTCCAGAATGACGATACGAACTCAACGGTATATCCAGAATTGGATTCCGATGAGCCGGCGTCAAAAAGTTCTGTTGACCCGGACTGTGGGGCCCACTTTGTACCAAAATACGTGTCAGGGCCCACGTCCTCCAAATCTAACAAATTTTATATAAAAACATGCCAGAACGACGCTACGAGTCTACTGGTGGTGTCAGAAATGATATCTGGAGTCCCGTGTTCAAAAATAGAATTTTACAAATTAGAAATTACGAATTCGGATGACCAACTTTGGCGTCGAATTCAACCAATCAAACAAGCTCACAATGAAACAAAACTGGAGGGGTAGTAAGAGGGTTATACCAGCTTTGCACAGGAACTAGTAGCACGCCAAATGGAGCTGCGGTGGAGGAGGTACAAGCCGACGAAGTCGACTCCGCAAAACTGTCCAAAATTTATACAATTTAAACGGTCAACTTGGTGGCCGGTTTTGATGTATCAAACGATAAAATTAATGAACGAAAATTGAAAGGAGTGAAGATGAATATACCAAGATTGTGATGGAGCGAAGAAATCGCTGATCCAACGGTCAGATTTCTCGAAAATCGTGCACAAAGTTGCTGCGACGGGGCGCCAAATCGGACTTGATTCCGCGCGCGTCAAGGCGGTAATTCGTGCGAAATGCTCGAATCGCCTATATGTCGCACCGGAGAGAGAGGTGGCGGACCCAGGGGTCGACGGCGTTTGCCTACCGCGGGGGAGGGCCAGCCACGGCGGCGGCGGCCGGCGGTATGGCCTGCGCGCGCGGCCACAAGGCTATTCCCGGTCGGCCAATGGCAGCAGCTGCTGCCCGCTGCTGTTGCAGCACCGCACGGCGGCACACGGCCTAGCCTGGCCCGGCGACGGCACGGCGACACGCGGCCTGGCGCGGCGGGGGGCGGCAGTTTATTAGCTCGGTGGAGGTGGTGGTTGACGAAGTGGTGGTGATGGCTAAGGTGATGGTGGTTGTTGATGAGTGAAGAGGAGGAGGGAAGGAGTTGGTGGTGGTTCGGCTCAGCCAGGGTGGTTCGGCCGGCGGCGTTCGGCCAGGAAGGTGGAGCTCGGCCTAAGTGGGTGGCTGTTCGGCCATGGGAAATGAAGAAGCTGCTATGTGAATGTGAGAAAAAAATATTAGAGTTGGAGAGAGAGAAAAGTAATAATGGTTGTGTGAGTTAGAAAATAGGAAGAGAGAGAGAGAGGGAGAAAAAGCACTCCTAGGAGTTAGGGCCGACCACATGTGAGGAAGGGGTTTGTGTTGGCTGCTATAGGGATGGAGGGAAATTAATGGTAAGGATTGAATGCGGAGAAAATCAAATGGCTAGGATTAATAGTAGGGAAATTGGCCATTCCTAGGGTTTTTAATAAACAGAATTTCTATCGAATATTAAAATAGGTAGAATGGGTATTTAATATTATTTTTGGTCAAAAAAAGTGAGGGTGTCATGAGAGAGGGTAATATGAAGTTTGGACTGGGTTCGGTGGAGTCGGGTTGTATCAAAATCGGACATGGCACAATAATCGGATTTAAATAGGTGTTTATGATCATGGGTAAATAAGTAGCGTGTGGGGATTCCAATAAATGGGACACAAGTGTCATGCGGGTAGTAGGCTGAATGTAGGCCATGTCCATATTTGGGGTTGTTAGGTTTGGGTCGACAGGGTATCCACAATTCAAGTCGAAAAATAAATGTGACACCGTGGGGTGGAATAAAATCGGGTCACGTGTCAGGAAAGTTGTATGAAGCAAATGGAGCACAAAATGGTGTGTCTGAGTAGGACACGAAGTTCATGAGTGAAGTATGTCTTGAGTAGATCATACATGATGAGTTGGTTTCAAGAAAATGACTGGTCTTGTGCTCCTAAATTAAAAGTCACGGTAACGTGCTAATAATGATCAAGGAAAAGAGTGGGAAAATTAATTAATGATCAAAAGGTCTAAATCGTCCGAAGTTGTGCGAAGCAAAAAGAGTACAAGGGAACAAGTTTGGATGGGACATTATATACCATCATGAAGGTAATCATGTCCACTATAAAACTCGTGAAGAAGGTTTCCAGAGTTGAACATCCCTGACACTCTAAATATCAAAGGCACGAAAAAGTACATTTAAAGTTAATAAACAGAATAAATTATTTATTGAAACTAAATCAATCAGAAAAATTAAAAAAATTAACCCAAAATTCAGGGTGCTCACATCCTACCCACCTTATAAAAATTTCGTCCTCAAAATTTAATGTTCATACTCCTTCTAGGTCAAACCCCCACAATCAAGTCTCAGAACTTAAACAAATCATACAATTTAAAAAGGACGGCATACAGGGTCATGGCATACGGTGGTAATGAAAGTCTCATTTAGGTATACTAGTCATGCTAACCAAAACGGTCATAGGGTATCAAAACACACAAGCAATCTAGGGTGCTAAACTAGAAAAGTTACAGAAACAACAAATCATCAAGACTATAAGGCAGCCTACCATCCTATATGAAAACTGGTACTTATCAAAAAATAAAATAAAGATAACTACCAATTATCTATAAAGGGGTACAGAAAAAATCAAAATCAAAAGTTAAAGAATGAAAGTCAATTGCATTGAAATCCAATCACAATATATAGGATTCTCTTAATCCTGTTAAGACTAAATTGTAAGTTCTAAAGGTTATGTGGTTCGTGTGTGTATGGGTGAATGTGGACATGTTCATATGGTTAGATAGTAGGCATGTGTGTATGTGAAATATACATAAAAGTGTATAGGAGGATTTGGGTTTCAAAACAATAGCTATCAAGTTACACTACTCATGGCATATTGGTTAAACAATCTACAATACGCAACCTATTTACTCATAACATGTATGGCTAACCATATATATATATATATATATATATATATATATATATATATATATATATATATATATATATATATATATATATATATATATATATATATAAAGAGGTAGAGATTTAGTTATGTATATATATACATTATAACATGTATGCATAAACTCTATATATATCTATATAGATATATGAACGTAACTTAGAGAGGAAGGGTTAGGTTTACATGGCAGTGTATACTAAGTTAGGGTGTGTGTGTGTCTTTGTACAGGGTTATAGCTTTAGTATTAAAAGGTTAAACCCAGTTTTAGTTCAGCATTTACATACAAAATTTGAAAATGAGCTAACATTTAAACCTGTGTAATATTAACATAATGCAGTTTCAGATTTTAGGGGTTTGAAACATCACAACTAACTCAATGCTCCCAACACATCCTAACATGATGGAGATGAAACCAAAACATACTATCCATACATTTATCTATGCATACGGTTCAATATTACATATTAAATCTGAAATTGAACTAAATGTTTGAAATCAATGTAAAAATATTAACATGTATTCAGTTTTAGGATTTTGGAGAAATTCGAACATCAAACCAACCCAATATTTATCACAACCTAACATGTAAGAATATGAAACCTAACATTATATCCCTACATACAATAATGTTTACAGCTCAAAATATTACATTAAAAACAGCAAATTGAACTAATCACTTAGAATCCAGTATTAAGGGTTAATATGCACATAGTCTCAGATTTGACAAGTTCAAACACAAAACTCAACCAATTTCTTTAAGAAATAAAATCCTGTATATAACATACATGTGCAGTGATGTAAACAAAACTAATAACATAAACTTTATATTTAAATTACGAATTTAAACTAGAAAAAAAAGAGAACCAGTCTCTGATACTGTACTGTATCAGAATATTGGGGTTTTGAGAATTTAACATCAACAACATATTAATATGTATTTAGATAGGTTGGTAATCAAAGTGTAGCATGCATACGTATCAAACAAAGTGTCTATGTCCACTATATATATTCTCATGTCCTAATATAAAAATTAAATTCCATATCAAGACCAACATTTAGATTCCTACCAAGATTGCAAAGTAGGTGATTGATGTAATCAAGACAGTTTTATTATTATTATTATTTAATATAAGAATAATAGCAAGAAGGAAATAACGATAAAATCTATTCTGCTTATCTGTTTAAAAGAAGGAACCATTTTGAAACCAGAGCTATAATATCAAATCCAAGATAAGGTCTAGCAAAATCATCGATTCATTGTATTATAAAGAAACTCATAGCAAGAAGTTACATAAGGTTTATAATAACAGCTAAAGCTACTCCTAAGTTAAATAATGAGAAGCAAATCAAAACAAAACAAACAATAATTTCTTTTTCTTTTTTTTTGAGAAGGACTGAAACAAAAGTAGAAAAAATATGTTCAAAAGCATTTAAGGTACAATCTGATAATCATATGCGTCTATCCAAAATTATGGTACTCTAAATCCTCGTCATACTAGTAAGCAAGGCTACGATAATCACAGAGTCTTCGACTAAGGCACATACCTCTAGAATCATGGTATTTAAAATTTTTGCATGCCGCTAAAACCTTAAATTCCTACACCCGAGAAATATATCCAAAGTCAGACTATATGTCCTCACCATGCTGGATAATGTGACTGTAGAAGACTAGATTCCATAACTTAGATGACCTAGCCCATATAATTTCATCTTGACAAAAATTAAATTAAATCAACAATAGATAACCAAAAGTTTGACATTGATTAACTAACCAAGAAAGATAATATAAACTATTAGAATCAAGTTTTGAGATATTTTATAATAAGATTCTCAAGGGTCATCTCAGGAATCTCTCAAGGGATCCTAACTGTGATTGAGTACCTTCAAAAATATATCCTAATCCTACTGCAGGCTGTAGTGGTACTCTAGTTCGAATACCATTACACAAACTCGACCTGCATGGGCCACCACTAAAAACGTGTCACGACCCGCACCCACTGTGAGGGTACGAGTACGTAACGAAGCCCAGCCTACGCCGCAGTGTCGACGGTAGAACGATATCCTAGGTCAACATCTAACAATACAAAGGTACATGTACATAATATACACTCCGAATGGAGGTGACATAGCAATACAATCTCAATCACATCTAAGGTAGAGCATGATGAAAGATAGATAAATAGAACAGAATCAAATCCACAGTAATCCAGAAAAGATAATAAAGACATCCTAATCTAGGGAAGTGTCATCAACTGCTAGTGGGTCCTGCTGCTGGTCCAAGTCACAGCAATCCTCTAGGGTCGCACGTAATAAGAAGGGCAGAACGCCTCAGCCTCGTCCTCTGTAATATTTTCAACAGGTCCAGTCAGAACAGGAGTGAGCACAATACATCTCAACAAATCATAGCAGGTCAGGAAATATAATCATGCTAAAGAGTAAGATATAGGAAACTGAAGGAAATAACATGATAAAAAAGGAAGACTGTAAATAAATAGATACTATATATAGAGAACTATCAGTGACTAGTGATTCAGAGAACAAGACGGTTATGTAAACGGCACGATGTTGTACACGAGTAATCTACAGAGGTTGTACACGAGTAATCTACTGGATTGATTACATAACCACTTCTACTCCCCTGCCCCAATCAATACACAAGGATCTAGCTAAGATATATTATTGTACACGAAGTATAGTCGCACACGAAGATCATGTGAGCACATGAGTATGCACGATTTCATACGATTTGTACACGAAAAGCACGAACACAAGGAGTACACGATGCTCATGATAAAATACACGAACACGAAATACTCGATGTATCCGCTAAGGGGATAACATCGCACGACAAGATCCATATAGTACTAATCCGTGTTTCCAACGTGTCAGCATCATGTAAAGTAATCTAAAGCAGAAAAATACTCCTAATGTAGGATATAAAATGATCAGAGAATGTACTCGCCTGATAACCTGAACAGCTGATAGATATAGAGGTCCAACTGAAGCCACAAAGTCCTATTTAAAGCAACACAGGTTACAAGGTGTTCAAGTTGTAATAAATGAATCTCTACAAGCAATCTATATTATTCCAGGCTCTTCTAAGTCAAATCAACTCTAGGTCTACTCCGGTCAACAATCAAGTCAAACTAGGTCAAGTGATGACTTACAGTTGACTTTTGGTCAACTGGTCAACTCTGGTCAAACAGGGTCAATTCTAGTCTAATTATTAAAGATATAAAGTGTACTTCGTTATTTGTACGTCGAAACTTACGACATGCAAATCGAGATAAGATGATCAATGGTAAAGTTAATGATCTTATTATAGTGATCTACTTGTCCATCTTGTCAATTTCAGCGATATGAGATCACTGGAATTGACCGATCTCAGTTTCGTTGTACTAATCCCGAAATACAAATATTATAAGAATTAATTATAATAAAAGGGTGATACATAGAGAAACTATCTACAAACATTGTCGGATGATGAATTAAATATCGCCAACGTGTCCAAAATGGTCAAATTAGCTAGGATAGCCTATCCATCGGTCCAATTTGGACACAAGGGCAAAAAAGTAATTTCGGGTCAAAACGGTATCCGTGTCGGAGCCGTTTTACACCAAAAAATGTGCAAGAAAATAAGTCTACAAAATATAATAAATTATATGTCCATGAAACTAGAATGACAATATGAACCCAACGGTATATCCAGAATTGGATTCCGTTGATCCGATCTCAATTTGGTCTGTTGACCAGAACTTAGAATTCCGATTTGCACGAAAATGTGTGCCAGAGCCAATGTTTTCAAAACTCAGCAAACTACATGTCAACGAGTCCAGAATGACGATAAAAACTCAACGGTATATCTGGAATTGAATTCCGATGAGCCGATCTCAAAATGACCCATTGACCCGGATATTAGCATCCGACTTGCACCGAAATGCGTACCGGATCCAATGTCCACTAAAACCTAGCAAATTATATGTCAATGAGTCCAGAATGACGATACGAACTCAAGGGTATATTCGGAATTGGATTTCGATGAGCCGGCGTCAAAAAGTCCCGTTGACCCGGACTGTGGGGCCCACTTTGTACCGAAATGCGTGCCAGGGCCCACATCCTCCAAATCTAATAAATTTTATATGAAAACATGCCAAAATGATGCCACGAGTCTACTGGCGGTGTCAGAAATGAAATCTGGAGTCCCGGGTTCAAAAATAGAATTTTACAAGTTGGAAATTACGAATTCGGACGACCAACTTTGGCATCGAATTCAACCAATCAAACAAGCTCACAATGAAACGAAACTGGAGGGCTAGTAAGAGGGTTATACCAGCTTTGCACAGGAACTAGTAGCATGCCAAATGGAGCTGCAGTGGATGAGGTACAAGCCGACGAAGTTGACTCCGCAAAACTGTCTAAAATTTATACAATTTAAACAGTCAACTTGGTGGCCGGTTTTGATGTATCAAACGATAAAATTAACGGACGAAAATTGAAAGGAGTGAAGTTGGATATACCAAGATTGTGATGGAGCAAATAAATTGTCGATCCAACGGTCGGATTTCTCAAAAATCATGCACGAAGTTGCTGCGACGGGGCACCAAATCTGACTTGATTCCGCGCGCGTCACGGCGGGAATTCGTGCGAAATGCACGAATCGCCTATATGTCGTACGGAGAGAGAGGTGGCGGACCCAGGGGGTCGCCGGCGTTCGCCCACCGCGGGGGAGGGCCAGCCACGACGGCGGCGTGGCCTGCGCGCGCGGCCATAAGGCTATTCCCGGCCAGCCAATGGCAGCAGCTGCTGCCCGCTGCTGTTGCAGTGCCGCGCGATGGTGCGCAGCCTAGCCTCGCCCGGCGATGGAGCGGCGGTGCGCGGCGGGGGTGACGGTTTGTTGGCTCGCTGGAGGTGGTGGATGACGAAGTTGTGGTGATGGCTAAGGTGATGGTGGTTGTTGATGAGTGAAGAGGAGGAGGGAAGGAGTTGGTGGTGGTTCGGCTCAGCCAGGGTTGTGCGGCCGGCGACGTTCGACCAGGAAGGTGGAGCTCAGCCTAGGTGGACGGCTGCTCGGCCATGGGAAATAAAGAAGCTGCTGTGTGAATGTGAGGAAAAAATATTAGAGTTGGAGAGAGAGAGGAGTATAATGGTTGTGTGAGTTAGAAAATAGGAAGAGAGAGATGGAGAAAAAGCACTCCAAAGAGTTAGGGCCGGCCACATGTGAGGAAAAGGGATGGAGAGAAATTAATGGTGAGGATTGAATGAGGGGAAAATCAAATGGCTAGGATTAATAGTAGGGAAATTGGCCATTCCAAGGGTTTTTAATAAACAAAATTTTCCATCGAATATTAAAATAGGTAGAATGGGTATTTAATATTATTTTTGGACAAAAAAAGTGAGGGTGTCATGAGAGAGGGTAATATGAAGTTTGGATTGGGTTCGGTGGAGCCGGGTTGGATCAAAATCGGACATGGCGCAATAATCGGATTTAAATAGGTGTTTATGATCATGGGTAAATAAGTAGCATATGGAGATTCCAATAAATGGGACACAAGTGTCATGCGGGTAGTAGGCTCAATGTGCGCCATGTCCATATTTAGGGTTGTCAGGTTTGGGTCGACAGGGCATCCACAATTCAAGTCGAAAAATAAATGTGACACCGTGGGGTGGAATAAAATCGGGTCACGTGTCAGAAAAGTTGTGTGAAGCAAATGGAGCACAAAATGGTGTGTCTGAGTGGGTCACGAAGGTCATGAGTGAAGTGTGTCTCAATTAGATTATTCATGATGAGTTGGTTTCAAGAAAATGACTGGTCTTGTGCTTCTAAATTAAAAGTCACGGTAACGTGCTAATAATGATCAAGGAAAAGAGTGGAAAAATTAATTAATAATCAAAAGGTCTAAATCGATACGAAGTTGTACGAAGCAAAAAGAGTACAAGGGAACAAGTTTGGATGGGACATTATATACCAACATAAAGGTAATCATGTCCACTACAAAACTCCTGAAGAAGGTTTCCAGAATTGAACATCCCTGACACTCCAAATATCAAAGGCACGAAAAAGTACATTTAAAGTTAATAAATATAATAAATTGTTTATTGAAACTAAATCAATCAAAAAAATTAAAAAAATCAACCCAAAATTCAGGGTGCTCACAGGAATGACCCCCATGGTTGTGTCTCCATTTGTGTCCATTTCGGATCCATTTGGAGTTATTATGAGTGTCCTTGATGTGTTGTTGTGTCCATGTGGGAAACCCCCAATATTGGACACACTTATGTTTAAATAATTTAATACATGTTTTAATCTTAGATTTTTATATGTTAGAGATGTATTATTGCTTGTCTTTACATTTTTTTTCATATATCATAATGTATCATAATATATATACAAGTATTTATATTATTGAGTGTATATATATATATATATATATATATATATATATATATATATATATATATATATATATATAAGTAAGTGATAAGCAATAAGCATAAGCAGCAGCAGCTTTCAACATAAGCAGCAGTAGCTTCAGCAAGCAGCAGCAGCTTCAGCAAGCAGTTGCAGTAAGCAACAGCTTATTTCAGCTTTTTGAGCCTTTTAGCTATTAGTTTTAACCCATTTAACCCCCTTTTTCCTTTAGAAATTAGCCCCCTTCCATTTAGCTATTTCCTTTTATTAATTAGCCCTTGTTAGATAGAGTTTGCTACCAAGTTGTTAGATATTTGTTAGTTAGAATTGTTAGTAGATGTTAGCTTATATGTTAATGTTAGTTAGGATATGAGATGTTAGATTTGAGAGTTGTAGGCCTAGTGGGGTGTGTTTAGTGAGTGTACTAGATAAGTTAGTATCCTAATAGAGCTAGAGAGTGCGATACTCTAAGACACTAGGAGTGTGGAGGGGTGAGCTAGTATGGTTGGATAGTGTTAGGAGGGTGGTATCTCAAGATACCATAGGGTGTCTTAGGATAACTTAAGGTAATGTTGAGAGTGGCCAACATGGGGATAAGATGGACTGGATGGGCTAGATACCTAGATTTTTGGGTTGGTAATATCTAGATAGGTTAGTGTCTATCTACCCTAAGAAGCCTAGGTCAGTCTACTAAGGTTAGAAAGGGTTGCCTTTGTATCGGGGCAAGGTATTGGGAATAATTTTTAACCATATCCTAACACCTTAGACTCATACCCTAGAAGCTAAGGTATGAGTCTAAGGTGTTAGGATATGGTTAAAAATTGATTGTCTTGGTTGGTAATGGTTATAATTAGTGCTCTTAGACTAGTTTTGACCTCGCTTGACCGTTTTGACCAAAAGTCAACAAAAGTCAACCGAAAGTCAAACTTAGCCTAAAAGTGACTAGAACTTGACCAGACTCAACCAGAGTTGACCAGTTGACTGTGTTAGTCAATATTTGAATAGTTTGACCTAGGGTTGACCTAGAGTTGACCAGAGTTGACCATTTGACCAAAAGTCAACTGTAAGTCAACCTTTGACCCAGATTGACCTAGTTAGACTTGGATTGACTTCCTGTGACCTTGTTTGTTCTAGTGTGTCTTTGTGTGACCTAGTTTGGCTCAGTATGACCTAGTATGACCTAGTTTAGCCTGATGTGACCTAGTTTGACCTAGTTTTGACTTAGACTTGTATATCATGACTTGATTAGTTTTCTTTTTCATTATTAAACCTTGTTTTGACTTATGGTAACTCATCTTTAGGTCTGTGATTACTCTGAGCATCTATTCACCGTATCAGCTCAGGACCGCAGGCGAGTACATTCACTGATAGTTTTTATTGTCTTGATATCTGCTATATCCGATTCAGTCGTAGTGTCTTACTTGATTTCCAACATGATGGTTCATGGACTAGTATACATTGGATCCTGTCATGAGATGTTGTTCATGGATTGTAGAAGCATGGAATTTTACGATCAGAAATCCTATGCGCCAAACACTAAATACGCCAGGAAGTTCAGACAAAGTACTTTGACGCAGCAAAACAAGAATAGAGACATTAAAAGAAGATTTTTTATTTTCATATAAAAGTCTATTACATGTCTTAAAAAGGGCTGTACAAAGGAGAACTTCTACAAAAAGAAAAGACCCTAAGTCTACAGCCAGGCGCAGCATCATCATGCGCTCTCGAACAGGCGCATCTTACCATGTGCTCTCAGCCAGGCGCATCTCACCATGCGCTCCCAGCCGGGCGCATCCCTTCAGCAGCTCAGTTATGTGCATCCTCAGTTATATACATCCCTTTAGCAGCTCCATTATTTGCATCCTCAGTCATGTGCATCCCTTCAGCAGCTCAGTTATGTGCCACTCTTCCAGCCAGGCTCACCGACGTCTAAATGCTCCGACTAATGAAGCATTTATTGAGCAGAACGAGGGTGACAATCAACCCTCTAGCTGGAGGAAGAGCTCCCCAAACCGAGGAAGAGAAGAGCACCGTAAGCCAACCTGTGGCCAGGGGAGGCTTCGAAAGAGCCTCCAAAGGCGAAGGAAGACCGCAATCGAAACCGCGGCTAAAGGAGCAGCTTTCAACACAACCAGAATGGGCAACACCCACTTTGAAGGAAGAAAGAGCCCACAAAGCTGCAGCACCGCAATTCCGATCTGCGGCTCTTCCCACATAACGGAGACGAGGCTCGTGCATCCCGATCTTTGGATACAACAGGCACCTTCGGCCTGCCTCAAAAGCCCTCGACTCCGACTTTTGGATGTAACAGTCACCTTCAAGTGCATCAAAGAAGACAATGCGTCGCATCTTCACCCTCGGGAGCATCTCATCAACAGAATGCACTCGGGTAAACAAGTTCATTTCGGGAGGACGTGAGAGAACGAGAAGCCAACTCTCTCTATGCCACAGTTTATAGGCCGGGCAAATCAAACCCATGCGCCAAGTGGATGGCTCTCCGAATCTCATACAATGAATTTGCATTAAATGGATGAACCTGACGCTTCGAATTCAGCCAAGTCAAAAATGGCTATTTAAAGCAATCGAAGAACGTAACAGTCGCACCAAAAGACGTGTCAAGCGGAGCGGATGCACCGGCCAGACCGCGCATCACACAGACGCGCCCCTCAGCACCAAGCGCTTCACAAGCATGCGCCCCCATGCGGCCCTATGCGCCTAGTGGGACGCCAATCGATGCGCCCACTCCAACAGTCCATCACTTGTCAAAGAATATTAAATCCTGAAGTCTGACAGAGTTGGCAGCACGCCTCTCGAGGACTGAATAGTTGACAGCTTTTTCAGAAAATGAAGCGTCGCCAACGTCAGCATCATCATTACTTTCCATCGGCGGTTACAAGCCACGTGGCCGCCCAACCACTCGCATGCGCCTCCGCGGCCATGTGCCCAAAGCTCTGCATGTGCCTCAAAAGCCATGCGTCTCCGACTTTTTCTCTGATCCCAAAAGACAGAAGTAAAGTCACTATTGAAGCTCCGTATGCGCCTCAAAATCCATGCATCCCAGACTTCTCTCTGATCCCAAAAGACAGAAGTAAAGTCACTACTGAAGCTTCGCATGCGCCTCAAAAGCCATGCGTCCCAAATGGTTCGCGTCTCCTAAAGGTTACGAGCCAAAGTCTCCTCATGCGCCCAATTCCAGGCACATCCTACCAGATCTTTCCCCACCAAATCCGAGATCTCCGAGCCATGGGCCGATGACATGTGTCCTTTGACTCGATTCACCCAAGATCTCAGCAACAGAAAAATCCTCTTCTCTGCTACGTGCCGGCCCACAACAGCAGTATGAAGAATTCAACCCCTTAATCAGGGTGCATCGTCCATGTGCCTCCATCAGCAATCACCACGTAGCGTCCCCACGACCAGGTGCATCCCACATATGCGCGCATGAGCAGCCAGCCTGCAGACTATAAATAGAGGGATCATTTCCTTCGTCCACACACACAGAGATAAACATACATAGACAGACAGAGACATCGCACAACCAGAGAGGCAGATACAGACACTCAACGTCTTCCTCCTCTCAGCTAGCTCCAGCACCCAGAGCAATCCAAACCTTTAGAGAACCGATAACCGTCGTCAGATCGTCAACGGAGTCAACGCATTACCACTCGCTCCATCGGCACTAGGGACCCAGATTAAACAAAAGTGTACTCCTAGGACTACGTCTAAGTCCTGCATTGTAATACTATTCTGTTTGTATTGAAATTTCCATGAAAAGATTTTAATGGCAAACAAGCTGGCGACTCTGCTGGGAACCTCTTTCTCCTCCATCCAGAAAGCTGTGTCGCAATCCGACGATGTGAAGGTGGGCTCCTCCCACAAGACGCTGGCCGTACGCCTCAATCAACAGGCGTATGAGGAGTTCATCTCTGGAGGCAGTACGAGTCCTTCGAAGCGGCTGTCAAAGCCGAAGAAGACCCGCCGAGTCTGGGTGCACAAGGTCGACGCCTCTGGCACCACCACCGAAGGGGATGCGCCAATCCAGCCTTCCTTTCGTGCTGACATCCTCAACAACCAAGATGCGCCCACCGGTGCAGCGCATCTCTCTGAGAAACGTACAGCTGACCACATTCCCCAGCCATCTCCCTCTCAGGCGAGGAAGATACGTCGACGGAGCAGGGGCGCAGCTAATACCCCGCGTATCACCTCCGATGTGCCACAGAAGGTCTTTGTCTTTGACAGACTCACTCGCTGTAGTGGCGAGGAGAATTTGGATTCTGAGTACTACGTGCCCCAGCAGGCTAGTACGAAGAAGTCCAAGGCAGCACGGGCCATGCGTCCCAAACGTGCTATGCCAGCAGCAAGCCAGAAGCATGCGCTTACAATCATGCGCGCAGCTGATGGTAAGCTGTATAAGGTTGACTCAGGTGCTTCTGCGCCAAAAATGAGCCAACCTTCAAAGTCCTTATCTCACTTGGGCGCATCTGTTGCGTTCGCAACCAAGTCAAGTAAGGCAAACCCAGTGGTCTTGAACTCCCGCGCCCCCTCGGGTTGTGCGTCTGAGGTTCGTTCAAGTCACTTTAAATTTTATTGCCCCACTACTGATCTGAGCACCTGTTTGGTGTTGGATCAGGGGACACAGCATTCACCTGAGCACCCCGGCGCTTGGCCTTGCCATGCGCCTGAAGGGGGTACGAAGGTAGCACTCTCCTCCAACGATCTGCATAACGTGATCATTCACAAGCGCCGATCAGGAGAGTCGACTGACAAGCACGATGCGCCCCTCACAGGGCACACTTCTGCTGTAGTCACCATCAACTGCTGTTACAAGGCAGCAGTCCCACCAAGACAGTCGGTGTTCCAGTGGCTGCAATCATCAACACCCCTCCGACGTCGCCTTGGAAAGAAAGTGTCAACAAAAGAGGAGCCAGAACTAAAGGTTGCTTCATGCAATGTACTCTCCAACTCCTCGTCAGTCCGAAAGGCGACTGACAATTCCTCGTCCAAGAGCCAGCCGAGGAAAACCAAGACGACCGTCTCGTCCTCCGGAGTGTTCGAAGGCACTCGGGGGAGGAAGAAGATCTTGGAGGAAGCTTGGGGTAGTCAAGCCCTTGTTGATCCTCCTTCTGAAAACGAGGGTGACCTCCAAAGCACAGCTGGGGTGGATCTTCATCCTCAGGACAAAGTCAGCCACCCCGACATAGCTGGGGGTCGTCTAGCCCCTGTTGACCTGCATCTCGAAGATAAAAAAGTCCTTCAAGACATGACTGGGGGTAATCAGGCCCTTACGGATACTTCTCTCGAAGATGAAGGCGTCTTAGCTGGGGGTAGTCTAGCCCCTGCGGATTCGAGTCTCGAAGACGAAAAAGTCCTCAGGAACATAGCTGGGGGTAGCCAAGACGAAGCTCCGGGAACAACAACTCCTCTACAGGAGAGTGAGGCTGAAAGTGAAGCCTCAACTGAGCCATCCGACTCCAGCCGTGTCATGACAGTCTACATGACTGGAGGTGTTACTGAGTCTGATGCGCCGCCACCAGACCTCGTCCAGCGCATGGATACCTTGGAGGGAGGACTCAAAACCCTCTCTGCCTCTATGCAAATACTGACTCAAGCGGTGTTTGAGATACAGTCAGCTTTGGCCAGGACACCTTCTACCGGTCCCGACCCAGGGGCCAATGGAGAATCAAGTGTACCCCCTCAACGGGTATCCTTGGATACGGATCGTCACGAAGCCCCCCGGACGTCGGAGCCCTCAAATGCTCAACTCCAGGTGGTACCACCTTCCCCGACTCCCAGCTCCACAGAAGACGTGGTCGAGATGATCAGGGACCTGCGCAAGCGCTTTGAGTCCAAGACGAGACAAGAGGAGCACCAAAAGATGGGCATCCCCCAACCTTATCCCCTCGAACAGAGTAAAGTGGTTTATCCTCCCAAATATAAACCACAAATACTGAGGCAATACGATGGAAAGGACTCTCCGTGTCGCTATCTGACGTATTTCCAGTCTCAGACGGGACATCTTCCGAAGGAGGATGCGTTACTCACCAGCATATTTATCGGCACACTAAAAGGAGTGGCGTACGACTGGTACTGCAGTCTCCCCGATAATTCCATATCTTCCTTCGACGATTTGACACGCCTTTTCTTCGACCGTTTCTACGACGGCGGGAAGGACATGACAATGGCATCCCTCATAGAGATACGCCAGAAGGAGAAGGAAACAGTTCGGGTATTCATCGAACGCTTCCGACAGGCCTGCTTCAGACTGCCCCTGGGCATGCCAGAACATGCGCTCATCTCCTCCTGCAGCATGAACATGCTGCCTGCAGTCAAAATCTGGCTCAACTCTACTCCTCCTCCCGACTGGAGTTCCTTGATCATCGAAGCCGAGGCTGCAGAAAAGAAGGCGGGCAATGCTCGCTTTCTGGGAGTCAGTTTCCCCGTCTTTAAAGACAAGGGGAAACGGCCTGCAGCCAACAACCCCGAACGAGAGACGAAGGGAAAACATGCATTGATTGTCAATGCCTCAAAAGGTGCATCAGCACCTACTCAGAAGCCTCCACTTGCACCAAGGCCAAAGGAGGTGTACTCTTTCAACGATGAAGACACCCTGCAACTCTTCGAGATACTGAAGCGGGGTGACAAGATCAAGTTGTCGGACCCGAAGCATCCCGATGAGGTTGGGAAAGTGGACAATCTGAGGCACTGTCACTACCATCGGTTTGTCGGACATCTAACCAAGGACTGCTACATCCTCAAAAACTACATCCAGCGCATGATCAATGCGGATGTTATCTCCGTCGACTACGAGGAGAAGACGGTTTCGGCCAACGTGGTGTCGCTCCAGTTCGGCACCTTGCTGCCAACTACAACACAAGATGGCGTCGTCCCCATCCCTAAGGCGACAATGGAGGTGGTTAACTTACCACCTACACGTGATAACGTGAGTGGACTCATCCCACTCACCACATCTCGGGGAGAGATCTTATGGGTTCACCCTGATCTCGTCTCCGAGGTTACTCAACCGGAGGTACGCTCTGCCTCCAAAACCAAAGGCAGAAAGATCAAGTCTTGTCGCATGGTCTCTTCCTCCGCAGAAGAGGCTCTTCCTGTACAAACGCGTTCACAACAGAACACCCAACCCGACGAAGCTGCCGTCGAGGTGGTGCCTCCTTGCACCGTCCCTGCTGTCCAAGAGGAGGGCCCGTCTAAGCCCTCAGCAGCCAATAAGCAGAAGCATGTAGAGGCTCTTTTCAACAGACCTCTACGAAAGGAGAATGCTTCGGGGCTAGCCAAGCCCCACAACTTCGGCATACTGGCACAACTTGCCAGTACGCCTGCCCATCTTTCTCTGTTTGAGCTCCTTCGTCTTTCCAAGGACACTCGCGAAGCTCTCTGTGAAGCCCTGAAGAATGCTGAGTCCTTCATCAATCAGGTCAAGCAGCCTGAAGATCTCCCAACTACATGTACGTACTGTCATTGTGCGGATGAGGTTATCTCCAATATAACGTTCATCCAACAAGACATGCTGCTCAAGCACAACCGACACAACAGGCCGCTGTATTATACAGGGTATATCGGTTCTGTCAAGGTGAAGCAGATTCAGATCGATCCGGGGTCTTCCCTCAGCATCATCTCGAAGATGCTGCTCTCAACACTGGGGATCCCAATGTACCGCCTGACGCCATCCAACACAACAATCAGTGGCTTCAACGCTAGCAAAAGCGAGCAACTGGGTAAGATACGACTAAAGTGCCATATCGGTAACCTCAGAACTGAGGTGACTTGTTATGTCGTAGACGCCGACGTCAACTACAACCTTCTGTTGGGTCGTCCATGGCTGCATGAGTACATGGTGGTGCCATCCACGCTCCACCAATGTATGAAGTACGTGTCCACCAACGACGTCATCCGGACGGAGTCCGCGAACATTGACCCTTTCAAAGGGGTTGAAGCCTACTTCACTGATTCCTCCTTGTACAACTCACTTGACGAAGAGGAAGCCAATGATGCTGACGATGAAGCAGAAATGGCAGCGGAGCCGGATATGGAGCCGGTGATGACTTCCGATGCTCCTTTGAAAATCCGACTCAAAGGCAAACCGCCTCAGAAGTTGCCTCCCATGAACATCAAGCTACCCGGGAAATCACCAACTGCTCCTGAAGCTCCCTTGAAGAAACGCCTCAAGGGAAAACCACCTCGGACATCGGCTCCCCTTGTGGCAAAACTACAAGGGAAGGCACCAATCACCGGAGGCACAGTGGAGGCACCTCTGAAGGTGCATCTTAAAGGCAAGCCGCCGCAATCCAAGCTGCCTAAGAAGGCCCACATTGCCCTCTCGGACCACAAAATCAAAGCTGTGGTGGACTCTCCTGATCCAATCCCAGTACTCACAGATGAAGAGCTAGGGGAATATATATCTGCTGATATAGACGCACCCTCTCTGGACAATGCAATCCCGCGGGATAAAATCTCGTATTTTATCAATAATAGAGTGTCTTTTAATTATTCTAGTCTTCCACATTGGAATGCCATGTATATATTAGATAACGCTCTACGGTCGTTGCAAACACAAATAACGACTGTCCATCATGTAAATCGAGTAGTCCCGTTCCAAGGGGTCTGTTCTGTAGTCCCACCGCGGAGTCGAGACGAAGAATCCATCATTTTTGGCAAAGTTGAGCGTCATCAAGACCTTCCGCCACTCGAGCCAGAACCAGATACCGATAGAATACAAGTCTATCGGTACACGGACAAGACAAAGTACCTCATCCAAAAGATGGGTTACGACCTAAAAAGCAACAAAGGCCTGAACTAAGGCAAAGGTCGACGTCTTCCTCTCCGGCTTCCAACACCTAAAGGAAAGCCGCAGGACTACTACAACCGGACTCGACGGGGGATAGGCTATGTCACGCCGCCGTCAACTCCAGAGAGTTCGGAGGCAGAAGAAGCAGAACATTCTCATTCGTCTGAAGCATCAACTTGGGATTCCGATACCAGTGTCGGCTCAGTCTTCAAGAGAGTGCTGTCAGCCAACATGACATCCGCTCAACCTCAAGAAGATGAAGGCGAAGATCAAGCGCCCGAATTCTTCGAGGATGAACCCTGGGTGTAATGCTTAGGAGAACAATGGGAGTCTCATTTTGAGCTACGCGAACCCCCTACCGAAGACGAAGTCGAGCAGATCGACCTTGGGGATGGATCTTCTTCCAAACCCATCTTCATCAGCAAAAGCCTAAAAGAAGAAGACCGGGAGTCTTTAATCCAACTGGCTAAAGAATATATTGATGTCTTCGCCTGAAGCTACGAAGACATGCCAGGACTTGATCCTCAGATCGCGATGCATAGGCTCAACATCTTACCCGATGCCAAGCCTATCAAACAACAACAGCGACGTTTTTGTCCGGACATCATGAACGCCATCGATCAGGAGGTGGACAAACTCTTGACCAGCGGCTTCATCCGTGAAGAACAACACCCGGATTGGGTGGCCAACGTTGTCCCTGTCACCAAGAAGAATGGGAAGATTCGAGTCTGCTTCGACTTCAGGGATCTCAACTCCGCTTGCCCGAAGGACGAATTCTCGCTTCCCATCACCGACGTGATGATCGACAACACATGTGGCTTCGAATGCATGTCTTTCATGGACGGTTATTCGGGTTACAACCAGATCAAGATGTTCCCCGATGACGCAAAACATACATCATTCAGGACTCCAAAGGGCATTTTCTGCTACACAGTGATGTCCTTCAGCTTGAAGAACGCTGGTGCCACATACCAACAAACTATGAGCACCATTTTTCGTCAGCATCTTCGCAAGACAGTCGAATGCTATGTTGATGACATTGCAGTCAAGAGCCGTCTCAAAGGAGATCACCTACAAGACCTGAAGATAATCTTCGATCTCATGCGGACGCATCAACTCAAGATGAACTCCGCTAAATCCTTCTTAGGGGTTTCTAGCAAAAAGTTTTTGGGCTTCATTATCACGACGAAAGGCATTCATGTCGATCCCGAGAAGACCAAAGCCATCCTCGACATGGGCCCTCCGAAGAACCTCCGAGAACTTCGAGATTTGCAGGGGCGTCTGGCATACATCCGGAGGTTCATAGCAAACCTTTTCGAAAAATATGGACCCTTCACTCAGCTTATGAAGAAGGAAGTCTCTTACGTCTGGACAGAGGAATGCCAAAAAGCTTTCGACGACATCAAAGATTACCTGACGAGTCCGCTAGTCCTAGTGGCACCCGTCGCCGGCAAACCATTCCTCCTCTACGTCCGTGCCATGGATCATTCCCTCGGTGCTTTGCTGGCTCAGAACAGAGATACAGGCTATGAGCAAGCCATCTACTACCTCAATCAAACACTCATCGGGGTCGAACACCGGTACAACCCCGTTGAAAAGGAGTGCTTGGCGTTGGTGTTTGCCATTCAGAAGACTCGCCATTATGTCTCGGGCCAGACGATTTATGTCATCTCCCGAGTCAATCCACTCAGGGTTCTCATAACGAAGCCAGGATCCTTGAACTCTCGGCTAGCTACATGGGCGATCATGCTAACGCCATACAACATGGTGTTTGTTCCGCAAAAAACCGTCAAGGGTCAAGCTCTGGCCGACTTTTTAGCTGCACACCCCATCCCGGAATCCTTCAGACTCTATGAAGACATCCCGGATGAGGTCCAAGAATCTAACGTCATCGAAGAAAGCTCCGTCTGGCGGATGTTTTTCGATGGCGCTTCAAGAACAGGCCCCAAAGGCCAAATTATCGCAGGAGTGGGGGTAGTCTTAGTCTCCCCCGATCAGCTGGTCATCCAGTGCGCCTACTTCCTTTCGAAACCATGCTCCAAAAATGTTGCCGAGTACAACGCTCTCATCATGGGACTCTAGCTGGCGTGACAGCTGGGGGTAGACCATCTGGAAGCCTACGGCGACTCAAAACTCGTCGTAAACCAGATCAGAGGGCAATACAAGGTTCGCCATGAAGACCTGATCCCATACCATGAAGTCGCTTTGAACATCATTTCAACCTTCGCCGAGTTCTTCATCGAACATATTTCTCGTTTACAAAATCTGGAGGCTGACGCCCTGGCTGGCCTCGTAGCCTCGTTAGCAGCACCCCTCAGGACTCAACACTACGTCACGGTAGTTGGTCGAGACTTGGTCTGTCCTAAAAACAACCTGTGCTCACAAGTGACCCATGCCATGTCAACAAGTGCTGGTGTTAATGTCCGAGACTGGAGATTCCCGTTCATCGACTTCGCTGTTTACGAAATTCTCCCAGAAGACCCGAAAGAAGCTGTCTCAGTCAGGAGGCGCTCCCTTCGATTCTACTATGATACAACTACTAAAATACTGTATCGACGCTCCTACGATGGACTTCTCCTGCGATGTCTGTCCAACAAAGAAGCAGCCGAAGTCCTTCGAGAAGATCACGATGGAACCTGCGAAGCCCATCAACCTGGCCCTAAGTTGCAGGATCAACTGCGACGCATGGGCTACTACTGGCCAACCATGTCCACTGACGCCGTCGAGTATGCTAAAAAGTGCCATGTGTGCCAGCTTCATGCAGACTTCATCCATACACCGTCAGAACCACTACATCCTACAGTCGCCTCTTGGTCCTTCAAAGCTTGGGGCATGGACATTGTAGGACCGATCACCCCTCCTTCATCGAGAGGACACCGTTTCATCCTAGCCATCACCGACTACTTCTCCAAATGGGCAGAAGCAGTCCCACTGGCGGAAGTGAAGAGCTCTAGGGTGATCAGCTTCATCAAGCACCATGTCATCTACCGTTTCGGGGTACCCCAGAGGATTATCCACGATAACGGTCCTCAGTTCATCAGCCATGTTTTTAGCAGATTCTGTGACAAGAATCGCATTCAAAACGTGGCCTCAACCGCCTATAATCCGACAGCAAACGGATTGGCCGAGGTGTTCAACAAGACCATCGTCAGGCTACTCAAAAAGGTCGTATCATCCAATAAATACGACTGGGACGAAAAGTCAGCGAATGCCTTTGGGCCTACCGTACAACGGTATGGACCCCGACAGGAAACACACCATTCTTCCTGGTCTACGGGAGCGAAGCGGTACTACCTCTCGAGATCCAGATACCCTCACTCCGCGTAGCAATCACAAACCAACTCACAGAAGAGGACAATCAACGTCGTTGTCTGCAGAAACTGGAGGCACTTGACGAAAAGTGTCTCCTAGATCAACAACGCATTAAACTCTACCAAGCCCGTATTTCACAGGCTTTCAACAAGAAGGTCAAGCAAAGGACTTTCCAAGAAGGCGACCTAGTTCTGGCAGTCAGGAGGCCGATGGTGTTGACTCACAAGACACCAGGAAAGTTCGAGCCCAAGTGGGAAGGACCTTTCATTATAGAGACGGTATACTCAAACGGTGCTTACTGCCTCGCTAAACCCAATGGGGACTTGTTCATGATGCCCATCAACAGCAATTTCCTAAAGAAGTACTACTCTTGACATCTTTCAGACATGTACTTCCATAAAATCAGACGCTTCTGGAACCCAGCTGTTCTGTGGCATCCTCCAGTAGAAGGACAACCACGTCCATATCACCTCTGAGTTGTCCCCCTACGCCCTACAAAGCGGAATCTTACACTCCGTGAGACTACACTACCCATCATGTTTACCACGTCCACATTACCTCTGAGTAAACATCCCGTACAGACAATTCCTGCGTTGTCGTACATTGATTGCAGAACTTCCATGTCCACATTACCTCTGAATAGTTCCGTATATCCCCCAAAACCATTCCTACCACGTCCATAACACCTCTGAGTAGGAAGATTCCATCATTTGAATCTCATATTTGCCACGTCCACATCACCTCTGAGCAAACATGTTGGTTCTCTCAAACTTATTATCTGTACCTAAAAACTAAGGTGTGCAAAAGATAATAGGTCCATATAAATTATCAAGTTCATGACAGCAAAAATGAACACATCACAAAAAATTTTATATTTCTTTATTCTAAAAAAAGAGAGTAAAGGATTACACCCCCCTAGCAAGAGTTGCAAATACACAAAAAAGAAGAGACTACAATCTCTAAACATCTCCAGGGTTGGCTGAAAGCTCTTCAATCCGGTGCCTCAAGTCTGTCGCTCGAGTCTCCACAGTCGCCAGGACCCGACGTTCAGCTTCTTGATGCATTGCCTCTATGGCCTCTGGATAAGTGTCGTCCTCATGCTTCTCATCCAGCTGCTGCCGCTGCTGAGCCAGAGTAAGAGCCCGGTGGGTGAAAGCTGCTTCCTCCTTCTTGAATACTACATGTTAAGTCTGGGCACGCTCAACATCCAATAGGAGTCGGGCCCGCTGGTCCTCAAGGTGGCGAAACTGGGCATCAACCTCCGCGATACTAGCATCCAACGCAGTTCACAACTCCACCTTCTTCTGCGCAAACTGAGACAACCGCTCCACTGTAGCTTCAGTCTCAGCCACATCGTGCTCCCAGACACCCACGGCAGCCTGATAAGAGGACTCAATCTCAGCAATCAGCTTCTCCTTTTCCGCGTCGATCAGGGCAAAAAGATCATTCCGCTGGATACGCTGAAACACGGAAAGCAGCTGATCCAGCTCAGTCACTAAGGCCTCCAGAATCCCAGCTATATGATCATAGCCCTGGTGGAGACGTATTAGGTTGATGTGCAGAAGCGTCATAGATTTTGCCATCGCAAAACTTCCATTGGTGTTCATCACTGTCGACACACCCTTCTGCAGCACCTTGTACACTGTCTCAACGATCAATTTCATGTACTCATCCGTATCCGCCAACACTTGTGGTGTCATAGCAGGAGTTGGAGGAGTTACCGTGGATGGTGGACCTGAAGAAGACCCGCCGATCTCAATCTGCGAGGTTTGAACATCGACCTCAGCAGACTCTTCCGTACCAGGAACTTGAATTCCGCTACCAGCGCCAGATGCCAAGAGTGTAGAAGGAGTTGGGAGGGGCGTCGATATCGTCCCCCAAGTCAAAGAAGCAACAGAGGGCTCTTGCATCAGCAAGCCCTTGCCCTTTCCCGGCTCAAAGGGACTATCAGCATCCGAAGCTGCCTCCTCCACCACCGAGGCGCGATCTATAACCAGCGCGGAGCCTTCCTCTGGCAAGCTAACCGGATCAGCACCTATTTCCTGGCTGGGCACATCTTCTGGGGTCGGGCTCGGCAGACGAGTCTCCCCTTCATCAACGAATCCCTCCACGGGTACCAAATCTGTCGCCACCTCCCGGCCGGCAGCCACCTCAGCTTCCATTGCTGAGCCTGGGGTAGGGCTCGGCAACGCTACAGCCGTCCTCCCCGCATCATGACAAGGAGGGGAATCAACCCTCTCCTCTGTTGCAATCACGTCTGTTGTCCCCGCAACAGACTCACACATCTTTGGAGGAACGTCTTCCGAAGACGATAAACTCCACTCTACCTCTTCATCAGGAAGCCCCGTATTCGCAGGACCCTCAACATCCAAGGTCCCCATGGCGGCTTGTACTATCCCGAAAGCTGCTACATCCTCAGCCTCCCTCCTAACATAATCTGGAGACGCCGGAGTCTCCACAACAACGACATCGTCTGGATTCTCCTCCACGGGAGGCATCATAATCGGCGGAATGCGCTCTTCAGATGAGCCCGCCATCGCCTTTGGCCTGCTGCCACCAGACTTTGGAGGGCGGGGTCTTCTTTTGAGCGGCTCCTACAAAAAGGAAAGCATAAGTCATACGAAATGTGGATCCTGAATTGGACTATATGGGACACCCTTACCTCCGTAGTTGTCGAGTCCGACGACACAGTCGGTGACGATGCCTTCTTCTGCCTCTTTGATGCAGAAGAGCCAGCCTCTGTACCCGCACGTCTTTTCGGTTGAACAACCGAGGGTTCTGCCTGACCCCCTGGGGATGCGGCAGGGGCACCTCGATGACCCACCTCTGGCGGACGATACGATCGAGCCCTCGCCAAGTTCCCGGTCACCGCTAACGGGGTGCCTACAACAAGACTAGTCTTCCTATCATATCCGGGAGGCATGGCTGCCATAACACAGTAAAATTTGGCGGCTGAGAAAAGAATCGGCGGTCGTAGATTCTGGACGGGCAGCGTAAAGCGAGCTCCGGTACATCTGGCATTATAGTAATGCCAAGCTCGTGCACCATCCAGCAAGCTTCCAGTATACCCCAGGATGATACTGGGATTATCCAATATCAACTGAGCATAACCAAATTGCCGTGCAAAATGGCTCGGTAAATATGGCTCCAAGTAACACTGGCTCCTGTTCCGGTACACCAGATAAGACGACCGGATACTTTGCAACCAGCAGAATCCCCATGGAGGCAGAGTGGTGGCATCTTCACCCGAATCTATCAAGTCTTTATTGGCCTCAAAACCCAAAAAGACAGGACCTACTTTGGTGATCTTCCACCCCTGAAGGCGGGATAAAACCTTCCTGCAAACAGGAACGCCAGAATACAACCAGCTCCTATGGTGGAAACGGCGGAGGAATGCATCTCCGGCCCTATGATCTTCTTTCGAGCCCGGACTCATTACATTTGGATGGTGTAAAATCAACCACCCCATCAAATAGTGAAATGGCAATTCGGTACGGAGGAAGTTGTCATTTCTACCTCGGTCATGAACCATATTTCCCACAAACTCCCGTAAACCTCACAGCAGGTTACACACCATCGCGGGGAGTAGAGCCAGGCGTCGGCCAAAAACCAACTTTACTGCTGGCAGGATTAGGTTCCGGGTCACCCTTTCTACAGAGCCTGACCCGCCCGAGAAGACGTAATCCCGAAGCCAAACCATCAGATATGCAGCTAACACTGCTTTCGACGACATCCGATGAGTAAGGTGCCAGAAGCAGCTATAGGAGCGTTCATCCGACTCCCGATCCTCGTTTTCTCGAGGATTCTTCTCACCTAACCTGCTCAATTCGGAGAGCACTTCGCTACAGGAAAGCGTTGGCAGAGTGGTAAATAGAGAGGGATCCTCCTTGTCTTGCTTGAAGACGTAATCCCTCCAGGCAGTCACATGAGGTTGCGACCCGCTCTTATCCCTCTTCTGTATATAGTAATGATGACTTGCCACTTCCTTGAAGATGGCCATCATCTCTTCAGCTTTGTCCCCCAGGACTTGGAACTCCTCGTTGATCGGGAAGTATTCCTCATATGGTTCTGACCCCCAAGGGAGTCTTGACACTTCGTACATTTCATGAAGTGCGAGTCCCAGCTCCCCCACCGGGGTAAAGAAAGTCCCGGTCTGGGTGTTAAACATCTCCAAGAGCACGAGAAACATATGTTGGTTGATGTCAACACCTGCCTGAGTAGCACGGATCGCGGCAGTCAGCCCCATCTCTTGGAGTTCGGTTTGAAACCGTGACAGCATCCAGAGTGTCAGCTTGTCCCATTTGGCAACGTAGTGATACCAACCCTCTACCCGAAATTCACCTTTCGGGTACGATCGCTCCATCAACAGCATACGATTGGTAAAAGTCGAAGCATCGAAAGCAAATGTATTTATGGGAACATTACTGTAAATGCTCCCAAGACGTAGAGTCCGCCAGGTGAAAGATGGCCCAGACCGTACGGCGGCCAAAGTATCCCTTTGATCGGAGGTAGAGTCGATCTTGAGGATACCTGCTACCGCTCCTCCCGGGGATGGGGTTAATTCCTAAGACATCCTCCTCTTGCAAGCAAGACGACAGAAGGCCGTCAAAGGCCATTGACGTTCAAGTTGCTTAACAGTCATATGTACTCCTCTTGCTGTAAAAAAACAATCTTCCTTGACCTTCAACACCTTCGCTTCAATAGAAGTAAGGCGGTCCCCAAACAAGAACTCGGGCTTCAGGAAGGTCACGTTATCAGAAGTGGCAGATTTCAAAACGCCACGCTCCATCATCCGTTTGAGGAACCCATGCGGTTGCTTCCGGATTTGAATCATTCTCTCGGGAGGCTGATCTAGCATAATAGCAGCTCGAGCAGGGTTCATCACCTCCTCATCATAATCTACTCCCATCTAGCAGAGGGCAGCATCCAGAAGCACTTTATTTAAGAGTGGGACAGTCATCGACACTGATGTTCAAGAAAGAAGGCAAAGATTCAGGGATGTTACAAACAACAAAAGAATCTAAGCCTCGTTCTCATCAAAAGTGCATCAGGCTCAGGCGCATCTAAAAAGGAGCTTCGGCGCATCATCAGGGCTTAAACCTATGCGCGTCAGCAGTGGAGCTTCGGCACATCTTCAGGGCTTAAACCCATGCACGTCAGCAGTGGAGCTTCGGTGCATCTTCAGGGCTTAAACCCATGCACGTCAGCAGTGGAGCTTCGGTACATCTTCAGGGCTTAAACCCATGCGCGTCAGCAGTGGAGCTTCGGTATATCTTCAGGGCTTAAACCCATGCGCGTTAGCAGTGGAGCTTCGATACATCTTCAGGCTTAAACCCATGCACGTCAGGAATGGAGCCTCGGCGCATCATCAGGACTCAAGGTACATGCGCGTCGACGTATGTATGATACAGGAACGGGATGATGAAACTCACCAACTACCGATGGTCGAACGTCAACAGGTGGATGTGGAACATCAGTCGCAGCAGCCTCTACAGGTTCTTTCCCTTTGCCTCTTCCCTTGCCAGCACCGCCGCGAGGAGTCTTGGAAGCCATTTCTTGAAAGGAGAAAGTTAGGGTTTTTTTCGAAAAAAAACTCTAAAAGAAGAAAGCAAAGAGAGGAAGGAATCTCTCTCTTCTACTCACGCCTATTTATAGGTTCAGTCGTACGCGTGAACCGATGAAGTGTGACCTCAGCCGCCGCTTCGGGTTCTGTGAAGAGATAACTGCAGATAAAACTAAAAAGATAATTATTAATCTTCTTGGTTATCGAGGCGTTATCATTTGCATAAACTGAGAAGAGCATGCGCCCCGTTACTGATGCGTGGAGTATCCATGTGCCTGAACAGACATGTGCCTCAACCACCATGCTTCTTATTCAAAGTATTCCAAAACTTGACAAAAAAGTTTTGAAAACTTTGAAGGGGTCTTGTAGAAGCATGGAATTTTACGATCAGAAATCCTATGCGCCAAACACTACATGCGCCAGGAAGTTCAGACAAAGTACTTTGACACAGCAAAACAAGAATAGAGACATTAAAAGAAGATTTTTTATTTTCATATAAAAGTCTATTACATGTCTTAAAAAGGACAGTACAAAGGAGAACTTCTACAAAAAGAAAAGACCCTAAGTCTACAGCCAGGTGCAGCATCATCATGCGCTCTCGAACAAGCGCATCTCACCATGCGCTCTCAGTCAGGTGCATCTCACCATGCGCTCCCAGCCGGGCGCATCCCTTCAGCAGCTCAGTTATGTGCATCCCTTCAGCAGCTCAGTTATGTGCCACTCTTCCAGCCAGGCTCACCGCCGTCTAAATGCTCCGACTAATAAAGCATTTATTGAGCAGAACGAGGATGGCAATCAACCCTCTAGCTGGAGGAAGAGCTCCCCAAACCGAGGAAGAGAAGAGCACCACAAGCCAACCTGTGGCCAGGGGAGGCTTCGAAATAGCCTCCAAAGGCGAAGGAAGACCGCAATCGAAACCGCGGCTAAAGGAGCAGCTTTCAACACAACCAGAATGAGCAACGCCCACTTTGAAGGAAGAAAGAGCCCCCAAAGCTGCAGCACCGTAATTCCGATCTGCGGCTCTTCCCATATAACGGAGACGAGGCTCGTGCATCCCGATCTTTGGATGCAACAGGCACCTTCTGCCTTCCTTAGAAGCCCTCGACTCCGACTTTTGGATGTAACAGTCACCTTCAAGTGCATCAAAGAAGACTATGCATCGCATCTTCACCCTCGGGAGCATCTCATCAACAGAATGCACTCGAGTAAACAAGTTCATTTCGGGAGGACATGAGAGAACAAGAAGCCAACTCTCTCTATGTCACTATTTATAGGCCGGACAAATCAAACCCATGCGCCAAGTAGATGGCTCTCCGAATTCCGTGCAATGAATTTGCATTAATTGGATGAACCTGATGCTTCGAATTCAGCCAAGTCAAAACCGGCTATTTAAAGCACTCGAAGAACGTAACTGTCGTACCAAAAGACGTGTCAAGCGGAGCGGATGCGCCGGCCAGACCGTGCATCACACAGATGCGCCCCTTAGCACCAAGCGCTTCACAAGCATGCGCCCCTATGCGGCCCCATACGCCTAGTGGGACACCAATCGATGCGTCTACTCCAACAGTCCATCACCTGTCAAAGAATATTAAATGCTGAAGTCTGACAGAGTTGGCAGCACGCCTCTCAAGGACTGAACAGTTGACAGCTTTTTCAGAAAACGAAGCGTCGCCAACGTCAGCATCATCATTACTTTCCTCCGGCGGTTATAAGCCATGTGGCCGCCCAACCACTCGCAAGCGCCTCCGTGGCCATGCGCCCAAAGCTCTGCATGCGCCTCAAAAGCCATGCGTCTCAGACTTTCTCTCTGATCCCAAAAGACAGAAGTAAAGTCACTATTGAAGCTCCGTATGTGCCTCAAAAGCCATGCATCCCAGGCTGCTCTCTGAACCCAAAAGACAGAAGTAAAGTCACTACTGAAGCTTCGCATGCGCCTCAAAAGCCATGCGTCCCAAATGGTTCACGACTCCTAAAGGTTACGAGCCAAAGTCTCCTCATGCACCCAATCCCAGGAGCATCCTACCAGATCATTCCCCACCAAATCCGAGATCTCCGAGCCATGGGCCGATGACACGTGTCCTTTGACTCGATTCACCCAAGATCTTAGCAACAAAAAAATCCTCTTCTCTGCTACGTGTCGGCCCACAACAGCAGTATGAAGAATTCAACCCCTTAATCAGGGCGCATCGTCCATGCGCCTCCATCAGCAATCACCACGTAGCGTCCCTACGACCAGGCGCATCCTACATATGCGCGTATGAGCTGCCAGCCTGCAGACTATAAATAGAGGGATCATTTCCTTCGTCCACACACACACAGAGACGAACATACATAGACAGACTGAGACATCGCACAACCAGAGAGACAGATATAGACACTCAACGTCTTCCTCCTCTCAGCAAGCTCCAGCACCCAGAGCAATCCAAACCTTCAGAGAATCGATAACCGTCGTCAGATCGTCAATGGAGTCAATGTATTGCCACTCACTCCATCGGCACTAGGGACCCAGATTAAACAAAAGTGTACTCCTAGGACTACGTCTAAGTCCTACATTGTAACATTGTTCTGTTTATATTGAAATTTCCATCAAAAAGATTTTAATAGCAAACATGGATTACTTGGTATATTGGTACATTACTCGACTTATTACCTGTACTTGTATAGACATAGACTTAGGAGTGGACTGGCCTCCTGCTCTTGAGTCCCATATCATGACGTGTCATGTCCGGATCCATTATACTATTTGGGGATGGAGAGTTATTAGTGGCTGTGTGATCAAAATTCCTACTTGTTCTTCATACTTGTACTTGTTACTTGTTCATAGCTATACCCTCGCCTCACGACGGGTAAAGCCTGACCCTACTTGTTCATAGCTTTCCATGGTGGCCGGCCTGATCCTGCTCCGTTGTACACTTGTTCATAGCATGTCAGATGGAACAGGCTGATCCTGATTCCTAAGCCAATCATATAACGCACTAATAATTTATGGCACCTTTTATATATTTACTTTATTACATCATATATCCTACTCAGTTCTACATTCAGTACTTTTCTCACCATGTTATGATATTCAGTACTCACATCCTGTTATATATTTTCTGTTGATTTTGTTTTGTATTTTATTATGATTGTCTCTTATAGAATTTGTCAATTCATATGGAACTGTTATTAGTGTTTGTACATGCTCTTTTTTCTGACAGGATACCGTTGATATATTACAGATGATTCAGAGGCAGACTATAAGGTTGGGGCAGATGGAAACTTAGGCCAGGACTGTGACCTGACAGTTGAGCCACTAGACTTTGCACACCTGGACTAGTATAGCTTAGTTAGGTTTGCATGGACTGCGATCCAGCTAGTGTTTTCAGACTGTAGTATTTTATATTATATTTTGAGATTCTATGATGTGTTTATTTCTCTGGGCTTGTGTTGGATCTTGAACTCTTTTCCAGTTTTCCCTTCTATTATATTTTTATTTCGTGCTATCTATCATAGTTTGTTCTTGTGATTGAGTTATGCTATATTATACCTCCATACGGAGGTGACAGGTACCCTTATATTTTGTCTAGTAGTAGTATTTATAGACGACCTATACAGCGTTCTACCGCCGATTCTGCGGCGTAGGCTGGACGTACCCACGTTCTCGTACCCTTCCTCAGGGTGCGGGTCGTGACACTATAGTCCCTAGATAGTCTCTAGAGGGTTATTTTAATATTTTAAGAATTTTCTAGAATTTTTGGAAATTTTTGGATAATTAAAACCTATAGAAATTATTTTTTCAAAGGTTTTTGGAATTTATTGTAGAGTCACACGAAGTGATTTTGAGACCAAACTTTTTATTTATGCTTTAAACACCTAGAAATATTTTCTAGAATTTTCAAGAATTTTTTTGGATTTTTTTGTGATTTATTTGGAGTTAAAATAATTTTTTAACGATTTTCTGTAATTAAAATAATTAATTATACAGTCATCAGCACAGTCAACGACCTCTTGGCCCCCATGTCGGCGCTCAAATGAGTCAGCCACCGCCTCTCTCCTATATATATATATATATATATATATATATATATATATATATATATATATATATATATATATATATATATGTTACTAATTTACGAAAACCTAGAAATTCCAGCTGCTTTTTTAGAGAGAGTTCTAGTAGAGATCTCGACTTCGCGGAGCGATTGTCGTCGATCTAAACGTCCATTTTAGGAGCTAATTTTTTTGTTAGAAGCATATTGAGGTTAGGTATCCGAATATCTACTTTATTTTCGGTAATTTTGTGTTCTAATTTTGGATAATTAATTGAGTGTCGATTGTCCAAAAATTTACGTGTCGCGCGCTTTTTGAGATTCTAAAGGATCCCGAACTCCGATTCACGATCCGTTTGAAGATTTGGAAAGCTGACACCGATCTATACAACTTATAATTTATTTCCAGAATTCAGAGTTTTATCTAGTATTTTATTTTATTCGTAGAATTCAGTTTTGGTCAACGATTCATCGATTTGGTCACGGTTAGCCATAATGGCGATAACTTTTGACCAAATCATGATTTTGTGACACAGTCAATTTTAGTGCACTCATGGCACTGAAATCTACTATGTTGCACTCTCAAACTTTTAAATTCATAATGTTTGACTAGTTAGTCAATCATACGTCTCGTTTTGCGAGCCATGGGTCCCAAATTTGGAACCGTGACTTTCCTTGGCCAAATATTTATGTTTAGATTCTATTTTCAAATTTAAATAGGTTAAAATAGGTTTTTAGATGGTTTATTCCATAATTAAAATAGGATTAATTATGTTAACCTATTAGCTACTTTCTAAGTTTTTAGAGTGGGAATTGTATATCTAACTTGTAGTTGTTTGTGCGACGGGGTTCGTGGGATGATGGCATGATTTGATAGCTTCTAGGTCAAAATTTATCTTGTCTTCAACTTATGAAATCAATCTGTCTAGGAGTTCAGGCAAGTACTTGTTGACACCTTCATGTGCATTTACTTTATATTGTTATATTTCACTTATACATGATATTTCCGTGTCTTGACTGTTACACACACGAGAGTTGAGTGATTGACTATTGTTCATATTCCCTTACCGTTATTGAGATCGTGTTTTTCATGATAGTGAGGTTTGGATATTGGAGGGGTACAATTACTAGGCATGTGGAGAAAGCCCAGATTGTATTGTTGGCAACTCTCCCGGTTACGGGGGCGGGCCTGATACCTCATCATTCGCCCAAGCCTTCCATGTGTAGAAACGTTGCACTTCTCACGACACGTGCACTACGAGTGATTATATGAGTTTCTTTACTTTTCATGCTTATTACTTTCCTTATCAGTTTCTTCCATCCTATAATTTCTTGTTCATATTGTTCAGTGTTTCCATTGATCATTATTTTCCATGTTTAGTATTTTATTGCTTTATATTGTACTTGTATCATGTTGATTTTTACTTGTATTTGTTTCTGACTTGATAACTATTTTTCAGCTTTAGACGACAAGATCTGTTCCGAGGTCTACGGTGTGTATGTTGGTGACCCTGACGTCACTGGCGTACCCGATTCCAGCACTGATGCGAATTAGCATATTTTCTTCCTTATGGATTCACATTTGTTAGTAGTTATAGTTATAGAGTTTAGTTTGTTTTATTTTCTGCTATTCGGGTTTGTTCTCGAGACTTTTTTGAGTTATAGTGGATTATTTGATCATTATTATATTAAGACTATTGGATATGATATTTTTGGTTAATATTGATGGCTTAGTTGTAGATGATATATATGCATGTTGTGCTTGTTGTGGATCATTGTTATCATAGACAGCGTACTACCGCCGATGCTACGGCGTAGGCTGGACTTGGCCACGTACTCGTATCCCGAAAAACGGTAGCGGGTCGTGACACTCTTGGCCATTTAAAGCCTGGGGCATGGATATAGTGGGGCCTATCACTCTTCCTTCATCAAAGAGACACTGTTTTATCCTGGCATCACCAACTATTTCTCTAAATGGGCAAAAATAGTACCTCTCACAGAGGTAAAAAGTTCAAAAGTGATCAGCTTCATCAAGCATCACGTCATCTACAGTTTCAGATTACCTCGAAGGATTATCCACGACAATGGCCCGCAAATCATCAGCCATGCGTTCAGTAGGTTCTGCGACAATAATTGTATTCAGAATGTGGCATCAATCGCTTACAATCCGGCAGCGAACGGATTGGCTGAAGCTTTTAATAAGACCATCGTCAAGCTACTCAAAAAGGTTATGTCATCCAACAAGCACGACTAGGACGAGAAGCTCAGCGAATGCCTTTGGGCCTATCGCACAACGGTACGGACCCCGACAGGAAACACACCATTCTTTCTGGTTAATGGAAGCAAAGCAGTGCTACCTCTGGAGATTCAAATACCCTCCCTACGGGTGGCGATCACAAATCAGTTGATGGAAGAGGACAATCAACGTCGCCGTTTGTAAGAGTTGGAAGCGCTGGACGAAAAATGCCTTTTGGCTCAACAGCGTATTGAACTTTATCAAGCCCGCATATCACAGGCTTTCAACAAAAGAGTCCGACAGAGGACTTTCCAAGTAGACGACCTGGTTCTGGTAGTCAGGAGACCGATGGTGATGACTCACAAAATACTGAAAAATTTTGAACCCAAATGGGAAGGACCCTTCATCATAGAGACGGTATACTCAAACGGTGCTTATCGTCTCGCTCAAGCTAATAAGGACTTGCTCATGATGCCCATCAACGACATGTTCCTGAAAAAGTACTATCCTTAACCTCCGTCGAGAATGTACCGCCTCTCTCCAGAGAGAGGATTAGTGGACTTGACCAACCAAGTTCACACCCCTTCTTTTGAGATTATATGCTTATGGAACCCAGCTGTTTCGTTGTATTCTATCCCCAGTAGAGGGACAACCACGTCCACATCACCTCTGAGTTGCCTTCCTATACCTTATCAAGCAGGATCTTGTACCATTTAAGATCATGCTTAAGGCGATGTTTACCACGTCCATATAACCTCTGAGTAAACATTCCGTACAACAATCTCTGTGTTGTTGCACTATAGAACATCTACGTCTATATTACTTCTGAGTTGTTCTTAAATCCCAGAAATTGAACTCAAATCAAATCAAAAATCAACCCAACTTGACACACACTTAGGATTTAAGTAGGTGAACATGTTAGGGGTTCAATTACATGTAAATAGCAGTATATAATAGGTAGAAAATGATGACAAACTTCATTTTGAAATTCTGGACAGAATTAGAAATAATGCACTGATACACAGTTTTTAAGAATAGGGGAAATTTGGGAATTAGCCAACAAATCAACCTAAAATACAAATACAGAGGTTGGTAACAATTAAACACAATGTATACATGCTACGAGATGTGTTTGTGTCCACAAAAGTGGACACAAACGTGTCCAGTTCAAAACGATACACCAAGAGTGCACAGACAGCCAAGTGTCGTGTACGAGTTCGTGTCGATTGTGTGCACGACACACAGCGACATGACTCACAAGATTTTGTCCACGTGTTCACCTAGACTAGGGCTAGTGATAGGAAAACCTGTCTCGTGTCCTCGTCGCGTGTTCGTGACACGAGACGCGCGTATCAGTGCATGTTTTCAAGAGAAAACTGCACAGGCAAAAACCGGTGCACGTGCTCGTGCGTGTCCGACACACCATGTGGGCCCGAGCAACTTGACACATGGGGTGACAGACGTTGCCCCATGATGTGTGTCAAGTTTCACGTGTCGAGGACGCGTGTCCGTGTCAGAAATAGACCCGAGCAGCAGGGCATTCACATCCCCCGTGCGCGCGTGTGGGCACAGCGTGTACGTATCCAAAATCCGACACGACACCACACGAAAATGTGTTCAGAACACAAGAATCACACAAGCGAGATCAAACCCTAATTTTCTATTCAAACACAATCCTAAAATTCAACCGAAATGTCCTTTGGGACATTTCATCAAACACCTAGGTCTATAGGCTGATACGTGTCCATTTAGGACACGAAATGGACACAAAACCTAGGTCTAGGAATACCTACAGGACCAGGACACTTAGGGATAGGTCTACATGCAAAGAAACTAGAATTTTAATGGTGTTTACAATGATTTATCTATTGGTGTCAAAATGTAAAAAAAGCCTCAAATGGGGGGTTTTCTCTTGCTAGCAAACTTCTCCAAATTGCCCCAAAGCTGAGGTTGAACACCACAAACAGCAAGAAAACGAAAATTAGGATCTAATGTAATTGATTGGAGGGAAAAAGGAGATAAAATGGAATTACTATGGATTTTTGAAGATGGAGGCTCACCTCTTCCAAAGCTTGAGAAAAAATAATAAAGGAGGCAAGAACAAATGAAAGAGGCATTAAATAGGGTGGGAAACCCTAGGTTGGCTGCCATGGGCTGATTAGGGTTAGGTTTGGTTCATGGTGTGGGCCTATGGGCTATTGAACCTACGTCACAAGTCATGACTTGTGAAATCACAAACCATTTCTAAATCAATTCAAATCCTATTTTCTCCAAATTAATTCTAATGAGTAAAACCTCACTAATTTAGGTTAACTAGAGTTAAATAACCTAACCAAGTCCAAACACAACTAGGGTTAGCTTCTAGGTTAGCCTACCAAGGTCATTGCTAGTCAAAGTCAACCTAGTCAACCCTCGTTCAAACAATTCCAAAATAAATTCTAAAAAATTCCTATAAATTCAAATAAATTATAATAAAATCAAATAACCCCAAAATGTCTAAATACCCTAATCATATGGCTAGGCTCTAGGGTAGACAGTCTCTACTGCTCACTAGCAAAATACCATAATTCACAAGTCATGAATTTAAATAATTTAAAAATAAATAAAAATCACTAAAAATCATAATATGAAATAAATATCATTAAATAATAATCATAATTACAAAATTTTAAAATTATTCTCTTCTGGAAAACTGGGTGTTACAATCCTATCCACCTTATAAAACTAATGGGCCACCACTAAAAACGTGTCACGACCCGCACCCACTATGAGGGTACGAGAACGTAACAACGCCCAGCCTACGCCGCAGTGTTGGCGGTAGAACGTTATCCTAGGTCTCAATGCATCTAACAGTATAAGACTAAACAGTTTATACTCCTCGAATGGGGGTGACATAGTAGATACAGTCTCAATCACATCTAAGGTAGAGCATGATAAAGATAGATAAAACATGAAATCCAAAACAAATATAGGAGATAGAAGTCTAAGTGTCTAAGATACATAAACTCAGAAATACATCTCAAAACTCAAATACATTAATCCATAAAGTAAATACAACTCCAGACAAAATGAAATAACTACCTAAACAACCTCTACTGTGTCTCCTCTAGGCTAGCAGGCAATCCCAGACCATCTGTAAAATTTATCAACAGGTCCAGTCAGGACAGGAGCGAGCACAATACATCTCAACAGTTCATAGCAGGTTAGAAAATATAATCATGCAGTAAAGTAAGATACAGGTACTGAAAGAAATGTTGTATGTAAACAGAGAGAGCTGTAATAGAAATATCTACTATAAATAGAGACTAACAGTGGCTAGTGAGTCAGAGTACAATATAGACATGTAAATGGCATAGGAAATTCTGATAAGACACTATGGAAGAGATTCTGATAAGATACTACTTGGATATTATTCACATGTCTACTTCTACTCCCCCGTACCCCCAATCAGTACACAAGGATCAAAATAGGTTATGTTATGATTCTATGTAATAGCCCCCGAAGGGTGGTACATAGTAGTCCCAAAAATAAGGATTCTAGGAGATTCTAGGATATCCAGTGGATGGGATAAGAGATTCTAGGAGACTCTGTGATCATAAGAGTATATGTCACAAGTGATCGAAGAACCTGTGAAGTATAGTGATACGACATGTAAGTGAAACACACAGAACATGTAGTACCCGATGCTCCCTAAGGATAACATCTCAAGTAGGGATCCGTATAGTACCAATTCGTGTGACCAACGTGACAGTACAAGTAAAGTAATTTAATGCAGGAAATAATTCTAAGCAGGATATGAAATGATCAGAGAATGTACTCGCCTGATAACCTGAACAGCTGATAAGTATAGGGGGTCCAACTGAAGCCACAGAGTCCTATTTAAAGCAACACAGGTTACAAGGAATTCAAGTTGTAATAAGGAATCTCTACAAGCAATCTATATTTTCCTAGGTTCTTTTAAGTCAAAACAACACTAGGTCGACTCCGATCAATAATCTACTCAAACTAGGTCAAGTGTTGACTTACAGTTGACTTTGGGTCAACTGGTCAACTCTGGTCAAACATGGTCAATTCTAGTCTAATATAAAGTGTACTTCGTTATTTGTACGTCGAAACTTACGTCACACAAATCGAGATAAAAAGATTATCGGTAAAATTGATAATCTTATTATAGTGATCCACGTGTCCATCTTGTCAATTTCAGCGATGTGAGATCACTGGAATTGACTGAGCTCAGCTTCGTTGTACTAATCTTGAAATACGAACATTATAAGAATTAATTATTAATTAATTATAATGAGGCTAAAATCAGAGAAACTATAAACAAACATTGTCGGACGATGAAATAAACATCGCCAACGTGTCCAGAATAGTCAAATTAGCTAGGATAGCCTCCCCATCGGTCCAATTTGGACACAAGGGCAAAAAAGTAATTTCGGGTCAAAACGGTGTCCTAGAAGAGGGTACATAATGTATTATATAGAGATACCTGCATGGGCTACCACTAAAAATGTGTCACGACCCGCACCCACTGTTAGGGTACGAGAACGTAACTACGCCCAGCCTACGCTGCAGTGTCGGCGGTAGAACGTTGTCCTAGGTCATAATATTTAACAATATAATGCTAAGCAGTTTATACTCCCCGAATGGGGGTGACATAGCAGATACAGACTCAATCACATCTAAGGTAGAGCATGATAAGGATAGATAAAACATAAAATCCAAAAGAGATACAGGAGATAGAAGTCTAAGTGTCTAAGATATATAAACCCAGAAATACATCTCCAAACTCAAATACAGATAAGTAATCCACAAAGTAAATACAACACCAGACAAAAAGAAATAACTACCTAAACAACCTCTACTGTGTCTCCTCTAGGCTAGCAGGCAATCCCAGGCCATCTGTAAAATTTATCAACAGGTCCAGGCAGGACAGGAGCGAGCACATTACATCTCAAGAGTTCATAGCAGGTTAGAAAATATAATCATGCAGTAAAGTAAGATACAGGTACTGAAAGAAATATTGTATGTAAACATAGAGAGAGCTGTAATAGAAATATCTACTATAAATAGAGACTAACAGTGGCTAGTGAGTCAGAGTACAATATAGACATGTAAATGGTATAGGAGATTCTGATAAGACACTATGGAAGAGATTCTGATAAGATACTACTTGGGTATTATTCACATGTCTATTTCTACTCTCCCGTACCCCCAATCAGTACACAAGGATCCAAACAGGTTATGTTATGATTCTATGTAATAGCCCCCGAAGGGTGGTACATAGTAGTCCCAAAAATTGGGATTCTAGGAAATTCTAGGATACCCAGTGGATGGGATAAGAGATTCTAGGAGACTCTGTGATCATAAGAGTATATGTCACAAGTGATCGAAGAACCTGTGAAGCATAGTGATACGACATGTAAGTGAAACGCACAGAACATGTAGTACCCGATGCTCCCTAAGGATAACATCTCAAGTAGGGATCCGTATAGTACCAATCCGTGTGACCAACGTGACAGTACAAGTAAAGTAATTTAATACAGGAAATAATTCTAAGCAGGATATGAAATGATCAGAGAATGTACTCGCCTGATAACCTGAACAGCTGATAAGTATAGGGGGTCCAACTGAAGCCACAGAGTCCTATTTAAAGCAACACAGGTTACAAGGTGTTCAAGTTGTAATAAGGAATCTCTACAAGGAATCTATATTTTCCTAGGTTCTTTTAAGTCAAAACAACTCTAGGTCGACTCCGGTCAATAATCTAGTCAAACTAGGTCAAGTGTTGACTTATAGTTGACTTTGGGTCAACTGGTCAACTCTGGTCAAATAGGGTCAATTCTAGTCTAATATAATGTGTACTTCGTTATTTGTACGTCGAAACTTACGTCACACAAATCAAGATAAAAAGATTATCGATAAAATTGATAATCTTAATATAGTGATCCACGTGTCCATCTTGTCAATTTCAGCGATGTGAGATCACTGGAATTGACTGAGCTCAGTTTCGTTGTACTAATCTCGAAATACGAACATTATAAGAATTAATTATTAATTAATTATAAAGAGGCTAAACTCAGAGAAACTATAAACAAACATTGTCGGACGATGAAATAAACATCGCCAACGTATCCAGAATAGTCAAATTAGCTAGGATAGCCTCCCCATCGGTCCAATTTGGACACAAGGGCAAAAAGGTAATTTCGGGTCAAAACGGTATCCTAGAATAGGGTACATAATGTATTATATAGAGATACCTGCATGGGCCACCACTAAAAATGTGTCACGATCCGCACCCACTGTTAGGGTACGAGAACGTAACTACGCCCAGCCTACGCCGCAGTGTCGACGATAGAACGCTGTCCTAGGTCACAACATTTTACAATATAATGCTAAGCAGTTTATACTCCCCGAATGGGGGTGACATAGCAGATACAGACTCAATCACATCTAAGGTATAGCATGATAAGGATAGATAAAACATGAAATCCAAAAGAGATACAGGAGATAGAAGTCTAAGTGTCTAAGATACATAAACCCAGAAATACATCTCAAAACTCAAATACAGATACAGTAATCCACAAAGTAAATACAACTCCAGACAAAAAGAAATAACTACCTAAACAACCTCTACTGTGTCTCCTCTAGGCTAGCAGGCAATCCCAGGCCATCTGTAAAATTTATCAACAGGTCCAGTCAGGACAGGAGCGAGCACATTACATCTCAACAGTTCATAGCAGGTTAGAAAATATAATCATGCAGTAAAGTAAGATACAGGTACTGAAAAAAATGCTGTATGTAAACATAGAGAGAGCTGTAATAGAAATATCTACTATAAATAGAGACTAACAGTGGCTAGTAAGTCAGAGTACAATATAGACATGTAAATGGCATAGGAGATTCTGATAAGACACTATGGAAGAGATTCTGATAAGATACTACTTGGGTATTATTCACATGTCTATTTCTACTCCTCCGTACCCCCAATCAGTACACAAGGATCCAAACAGGTTATGTTATGATTCTATGTAATAGCCCCCGAAGGGTGGTAAGCCCCCGAAGGGTGGTACATAGTAGTCCCAAAAATAGGGATTCTAGGAGATTCTAGGATACCCAGTTGATAGGATAAGAGATTCTAGGAAACTCTATGATCATAAGAGTATATGTCACAAGTGATCGAAGAACCTGTGAAGCATAGTCATACGACATGTAAGTGAAACGCACAGAACATGTAGTACCCGATGCTCCCTAAGGATAACATCTCAAGTAGGGATCCGTATAGTACCAATTCGTGTGACCAACGTGACAGTACAAGTAAAGTAATTTAATGCAGAAAATAATTCTAAGCAGGATATGAAATGATCAGAGAATGTACTCGTCTGATAACCTGAACAGCTAATAAGTATAGGGGGTCCAACTGAAGCCACAGAGTCCTATTTAAAGCAACACAGGTTACAAGGTGTTCAAGTTGTAATAAGGAATCTCTACAAGCAATCTATATTTTCCTAGGTTCTTTTAAGTCAAAACAACTCTAGGTCGACTCCGGTCAATAATCTAGTCAAACTAGGTCAAGTGTTGACTTACAGTTGACTTTGGGTCAAATGGTCAACTCTGGTCAAACAGGGTCAATTCTAGTCTAATATAAAGTGTACTTCGTTATTTGTACGTCGAAACTTACATCACGTAAATCGAGATAAAAAGATTATCGGTAAAATTGATAATCTTATTATAGTGATCCACGTGTCCATCTTGTCAATTTCAGCGATGTGAGATCACTGGAATTGACTGAGCTCAGTTTCGTTGTACTAATCTCGAAATACGAACATTATAAGAATTAATTATTAATTAATTATAAAGAGGCTAAACTCAGAGAAACTATAAACAAACATTGTCGGACGATGAAATAAATATTGCCAACGTGTCCAGAATAGTCAAATTAGCTAGGATAGCCTCCCCATCGGTCCAATTTGGACACAAGGGCAAAAAGGTAATTTCAGGTCAAAATGGTGTCCGTATCGGAGCCGTTTTGCACCGAAAAATGTGCAAGAAAACAAGTCTATAAAATATAACAAATTATATGTCCACGAAACCAAAATGACGATACGAACCCAACGGTATCTCCAGAATTGGATTCCGTTGACCCGATCTCAATCTGGACTCGTTGACATATAATTTGCTAGGTTTTGGTGGACATTGGATCCGGCATGCATTTCGGTGCAAGTCGGATACCAATAGCCGGGTTAACGGATCATTTGAGATCGGCTCATCGGAATCCAATTCCGGAGATACCGTTGAGTTCGTATCATCATTCTGGACTCGTTGACAGGTAGTTTGCTGAGTTTTGAGAACAATGGCTCTGGCACGCATTTTCGTGTAAACCGGAATTGACACATGTATCTCTATATAATATAACTTAGAATGTATAACCTATAGACTATATATGTAACCCACAGAACATCATATTGACATTACATATATATATATATGCCTATGAATATAGAGAGGGGAAAACACAAGGCTATGTGTCCAATGTATGAATGTGTGTGTGTATGCTAGGCTAGAGTGTGTGTGTATCAAATAGTGATAGGTGTTAGTGAAACAAGGGTGTGTGTGAGTGTATGAAGAGAGTGAGGGTGAGATAGGCTAGAGTGTGGTGTGTGTGAGTGACTTAAGAGTACATGGGTGTGTGTGTGGTAGTGAGACATATGTGTTGGTGAGTGAAACATGAAAACAGTGAAATAGTGATGGCTAACAGTGAGTGTGCTATGCATATGAAATGAAACTGAATTTAACAACCTCTATTCAGTTAAAAGGAAGAATCCCTAAATAGTTCAAAACAGTCCAACACTTCCAGGTCAGTCCACACAAGCCCAGGTCAATACTCAAGAGAACACATGCATTAGTTCACAAAGAAATCCCAAAAAATAGTTAACAGTAACAATTGCCCAGGTTTATTGCAACATTGGGTTCATATATTTTAGCTCAACATTCCCAAAATAAAATTACCCTCTTCTGGAAAATACCCATGTTAATGTATATACATTATGTAATTAAATAGAGAATACAAGCATGAGTAAATATTTAAATAAATGATGTATGAGGTGTAAGTATCATATCTAATGTAAGCATGTATAAGTATGGCTTGTAATGAATATGTAGGTTCCATAGTATGTAATGTATGGTGCATATAGTGGTACAAGAGAATAAATGAATGATGAATGAATGCAAGCATGAATGTAATGTAATAATAGATGTAATGTATGCAATATACAAGTTAATGAGATGTAATGTTCTATGTTAACACAAATCCTATATTACCTCATGTACCCCCTTATACTATGTTGACACTATCACACTTGACATATTGTTCACTTACACTTTGACACTCTTTGATATGTATACACTATGTATGCCCATTTAACCCTCACTTGCCCCTTTGCCATACTCACATACACACACATAGACTCTTAAATAAGTATTTATGAATATAGTTAACTTAGCTATGTATGTATATTATATATATGTTAGCATATTGTGTTGTAATATATAAGTTTATATAACCATTTGAAATGCCATGATTATAGACCTAATGTTGAATACCAATATATGCATGTGTATATATGTATAGACATATATAGCTTAAAGTAATAGATTACCTAGTATATATCCAATGTGAATTCTTGCCTATTTGAGTATTGAATAATTGCATGCTATATAGAGTTGGATGTATGTTGGCTTGTATAGCCTTGTATTGATGTGTGCTTGCTAGGATAGTCTTGGTTAGGCCTAGTAAGACTTGATGGGTTAGGACATGACCTAGTTTGACTAGTACAGTTGACCAAAGTTGACCAAGGGTTGACTTTGGCCTAGTTTGACCTAGATTCATGTAGAATGTATTGTAGTGCTTTATATTACCCTTCTAGACATGTTGTGACTTGTGCTATTCTAATTAGGAGCCAAATACCTCTCCTCGGACAGTATCTTTACCTTGGACATTCAGATATCAGACGAGTACATTCCCTGATCATTTCATATCCTGCTTAGAATTATTTCCTGTATTAAATTACTTTACTTGTACTGTCACGTTGGTCACACGGGTTGGTACTATACGGATCCTTTCTTGAGATGTTGTCCTTAGGAAGCATCGGGTACTACATGTTCTGTACGTTTCACTTACATGTCGTATCACTATGCTTCACAGGTTCTTCGATCACTTGTGACTTATACTCTTATGATAACAGAGTCTCCTAGAATCCCCATTTTCGGGACTACTATGTATCACCCTTCGGGGGCTTACCACCCTTCGGGGGCTTATCACCTTTCGGAGGCTTATCACCCTTTGGGTGCATATCACCCTTTGGGAGCTTATCACCTTTCGGAGGCTTATCACCCTTCGGGGGCTGTTACATAGTATAATAACATAACCTGTTTGGATCCTTGTGTACTGATTGGGGGTACGGAGGAGTAGAAGTAGACATGTGAATAATACCCAAGTAGTATCTTATCAGAATCTCTTCCATAATGTCTTATCAGAATCTTCTATGCCATTTACATGTCTATATTGTACTCTGACTCACTAGCCACATGTTAGTTCTCTATTTATAGTAGATATTTCTATTACAGCTCTCTCTCTCTCTCTGTTTACATACAACATTTCTTTCAGTACCTGTATCTTACTTTACTGCATGATTATATTTTCTAACCTGCTATGAACTGTTGAGATGTAATGTGCTCGCTCCTATCCTGATTGAACCTGTTGATAAATTTTACAGATAGCCTGGAGGTTGCCTGCTAGCCTAGAGGAGACAGTAGAGGTTGCATAGATAGCTAGAGTTTTTGTTTATAGTTTATTTTCAGTCATCTTGAGTTGTATTTATGGATTACTGTATTTGGGTTTTGAGATGTATTCTGAGTTTGTATCTTAGACACTTAGACTTCTATCTGTTGTATCTCTTTTTGATTTCATGTTTTATCTATCTTCCTTTATGCTCTACCTTAGATGTGATTGAGTTTACATTCTGCTATGTCACCCCCATTCGGGGAGTATAAATCGTTTAGTCTTATACTGTTAGATGCATTGAGACCTAGAACAGCGTTCTACCGCCGACACTGCGGCGTAGGCTGGGCGTTGTTACGTTCTCGTGCCCTAACTCTAGGGTGCGGGTCGTGACACGTTTTTAGTCGTGGCCCATGAAGGTCGAGTTTGTGTAGTGGTATTCGAACTAGAGTACCACTACAGCCTGCAGTAGGATTAGGATATATTTTTGAAGATACACAATCATAATTAGGATCCCTTGAGAGATTCCTGGGACGACCCTTGAGAATCTTGTTTAACTCTGATTTGAAAACTCTTTTCTTTTTCCTTGATTTGATTTATCTTTACTTTCTGCTATTGAATTTGTTTTTGATGGATTATTATTGAATTTGAGTGTGTATTTATTGATTTTGATGAAGATTGTTGAAATTTGAATCTTGATGTTAGCTATAGCATCCGAGTTTGTAGTTATATGATTTGAAGGATTTTGTTCATTTCTGAATTTTGATGTTCGTTGATAAATTTAATTTTTTTTGGTATTCATTGTTGATTTAATTTAATTTTTGGCAAGATAAAATTATATGGGCTAGGTCATCTAAGTTATGGAAATCTTGTCTTCTATAGTCACATTAGCCAGCATGGTGAGGACATATAGTCTGATTTTGGATATATTTCTCGGGTGTAGAAATTTAAGGTTTTTGCAGCCAAGCTAGCGGCATCGCAAAAATGTTAATACCATGATTTTAGAGGTATGTGCATAAGTCAAGGACTCTGTGATTATCGTAGCCTTGCTCACTAGTATGACGAGGATTTAGAGTACCATGATTTTGGATAGACGCATATGATTATCAGATTGTACCTTAAATGTTTTCGAACATGTTTTTGCTACTTTTGTTTCAGTCATTCAAAAAAAAGAAGAAATTATTGTTGTTTTGTTTTGTTTCTCATTGTTTACTTAGGATGTAGCTTTAGCTATTTTTATAAACCTTGTGCAACTTCTTACAAAAATTTATTTCTTCTTAATACAATAAACCAATAATTTTGCTAGGCCTTATTTGGATTTGGTATTATAATTCTTGTTTCAAAAAAAAATGGGTCCCTCTTTTAAATAGATAAGCAGAACAGATTCTATTATCATTCTTTTCCTGCCAATATTTTTACTACCATCATTCCTTGTCTTATATAACCTGTCTGATTATATCAATCCCTGTCTCGTATATTATTCTGTCAGCTGTACCTTGACAACTCTTGAATCTTCATATCATTTTGCCTGAGAAATGTTAAGGAAGTGACGTAATTGTGTAGCTCAGAGAAGACGTAACTGGTTATTTTATGATGATCTAAAGGAAATCAAATGTGGAGTGTTCCATATGGAAACTTGAGATAGAAATATGGTAAAGGTCTCGAATAGAATAAAGAGATGTATACTGCCAATCTGGAAACAGTAACATTAGAGAAATTTTGGGTTATGAGATAGTTTATAGGTGTATTCAAAACTAATGAGGATATCAGAGGTCAACCTAGTTTTGAGAACTTAGAAAATCTTGGTTATTGATTCTGGGAAAAAACTTTTACTCTGAGGCTATGTAGAAGGTTAGTAATGGAAAAGAGAAGTTAATTGTGTTTAATAAGGATATTAAACAAGATGTTGCGAGGAAATGACTAGGGATAGAGAGCACAAAGTTATGGAAGTTTAGAGATGTTGTAAATATTTTTAGGAGAATAATATTCAAGGGTATATGTCGAAGAAAATACGGAAGTTAATTTTATGATGAAAGATAAGTTTGTAAGGCCTAGAGATTTAAATTAAAATACGAGGAGAACAATTTGAACAAGTTCAAGGAATTCGTAAACGGGATTTAGAGGTTTTGGGTCAAATTTAAGACAAGGTGAAAGAACTTGAAATTTAAATAAATGGTTAATGTTGATTCCTAAATGTGAGGGTTGTGCTTCAGGAGTGATGTTTGGAAATTGGGAATTGCCTACGGTAGTCATGGTAAGGGTTTAAGTAAAGGTTAAATTTTCATATGGAGACTGGTGAGGTAAAGATATGATTGGCAAGTTATGACCAGATGAACTTAAGAGTATCAGAAGCAGATGACTAACTCGATCTTCATTATTTTTGTGCATTAATTACCACCTCTTGAACTCCCACTTTCTAATTGAGATCCTTGATGTTCCTTATCGTGACTTTGATATTCGAAATGTAATACTAGCTGTTACCCTCCAACAAATCTTATATGTAAGACCTAGACGAGATCACCTTCGTGTAGGTATATCATGTCCCACTAAAACCGTCTTTTGTACTCTATTTCTTGATATGATTTCTGGTCAACTGGCTAAACGATAACCTCTACCATTATACTAAATTTCTTCTTATTTCAATTAGAAATCCAGCCTTGACTCAATTCTTTCAACCCGACATATGATGGTGTTGTTGTTTCCTTAGATGGTTAACCTTGTACCTTATCTGATTACTTGACCGTGGTTAAGAAACTGGACTATGTAATTTTCATCATTACCACCTTATATCTTGTGCTGCTAAATTAGCCTTAGTTTTGCAAGCTTATCTATTTTCGAGCTTGGTCATGACATATTTTATTGGGTGGCCACCACTAACATATTGTCTAATCAGAAACCGGTACATGATGGTCTGATCAACCTATTGCACTTTGGTTCGCTTTTTCATGTATCATCTACGAGAATAGAGACATAGTTAAACTTGACCTAGAGTCTCATTCGCGACAGCCTTGACAATTCTTCTTGAAATTTTCATCGCCTATGAACCTCGTATTCATACTCAGTCGAATTAAATTTAATCATGACCTGAACCTCCATCATTGGATGCTCGTGCTCATACTTTGATTTCATTGATTTCCCTTCTTGCCCAAATCTCGTTTTATCCCGAAATTGATCAACTTAGATCGGGTCAAGACAAAAATCTTTGTGATTTGTTGTGCCTAAATTTTTAATTTTTGCCATTTTATGGACCAGTAACCTTTTAATAATTTCTTAGTTGCTTGTTAATGACCAATTTTCATATAGGATGGTAGACAGTCCTACAACCTTGATGATTGTTGTTCCCTTACCTTCCCAATTAGGACACCCTAGATTGTTTGTGTGTTGATACTAGTACTGTTTTGACCTAAAATGATTAGTGTACCTAGGTTAGACTTCCAACTGCTACGGTATGCCCTGACCTGTATACTTTTCCTTCAAATTGCCTGATTTAGATAAAAAAAATTTAGACCTTGATTGTTGGGAAATAGGGACGTCACCCCATTAGTATCAGTTGTAGAATATATGGGTTGTCCTTGATGTGAGGATGTGTGTCTCTAAACATGTAGCTTATGATATTTATGAGAGATTGTAGTATCAGCCTTGATAGGATGCACTAGTCTTTTTGGAGTATAAATGTGTTATGAGAGATAGGGGCCTATAAGTCTTAGTAATGTATCGTTCCTATGGTAATAGAATGTATTAATAGATGGTTAATAGGAAGATAATAGTTTGAGCATACCTATAGCCTATGATCAGTTCCTTTCATCCTTAGTTAAGACCACTTTAAAATAGGTCCAGTCCCTTGGATATAGGTTCCAGTCCATATTTATTGAAGTTCCATTACCGCCGTACAGCAGAGCAGTATTTGAGGTATTCCTAGATTGACACTTTTTAGATTCCGTTTATTATTCCAGTGTTAGGAAGTGTTACCTTAGATATTAGGTAGGTTAGAGGCTCTAGAAGGAGTACTATCGATCTTAAATTTCGAGGACGAAATTTTTCTAAGGTGGGTAGAGTTGTAGCACCCAGTTTCTCAAATAAGAATAATTTTGAAATTTCGTGTTTATAATTATTTTAATAATGATATTTAATTCATGATATGTTTTTGGTGATTTTAAATCATTTTAAAATTATTTAAATCAATGACTTATGTTTGACGTTATGCTAGTGAAACCTAGAGACTGTTTGACCTAGAGCCTAACCATGTGATTATGATATTTTAATGTCATTTTGGCCTAAGATATTTTTTGCATTTGACCTCTTTGAATTATTTTGATATTATTTATTATTTATGATATTGTTTTGGGGTTATTTGAGTCGGGTTCGAATTTCAACTCAATCTGACTTGAAACGGGGACCCGGGGTAGTTGACTCTAGTGGGACCCCACACTAGTTAGGCATGGCCCACATGATATTAATTTTAGTCCACATGATAGAAATATTTTAGTTAGAGGTTAGACTAATTATTATGGATAATGTACTGTGATTAGAGACTTTAGAATGACAATTTAGCCCCAACCAATTAGCCCTTTCCTATACTCATAGATAGGTTAGTGGGGCATTTTGGACCTTACCATAATAGGACAAATAGCCCATATGGCCAGCCACTTTGGGAGAGGATAGGCTCAAGTTCATTTCATTATTCTCATCCACACTCTCTCTCTTGTTCTTTCTCCCCAAATTCCT
>JANAVB010035017.1:11832859-11855359 GCA_029216955.1 Iris pallida
AACATAGTGATGATTATATCTATGTGTAGCATTAGAATGATAGTTATGAGAATAATTTCTACGTGCATGTGGTTGTGTGCTGTATGGAAGTGGGTGTACATGTAAGCATGTTTACGTGCTGTAGGTAGATGACGTGCTTGACTATTTTGAGTAGTGTTATGCTTTGGGTGTGTCTCATGTGATTGGGTTTGAGGTTGAGCAACCTGTTTTCCCAATCTAGTCTCTAATTTCTTAGAGGCAGCTTGCAGTTCATTAATCTTAGCATTCAAACCATAAATTTTAGTAATAGAGATCTTGTGTCTATTCTTTTCTTCAGAAAGCTCAGTGTTGAGCGCTGTGATCTCACGTGTTTGCTTTTCAATACGTGCTTCGGCATCATGTAGGCTTAATTTAAGCTTAGATACCTCATTTGTGACTTTCGTGGGTGAAGTGTCTCTAATATTATCAAGCAAAGAAGAGAGTTTTTGAATCTCGACTTTATAACTTTTGATCTTCTCCTTGTCATGTTTATATTTACTAATGACTTTCTTGTGGTCATTTAGTAAATCATTGAATGCATCGCCAAGTTCATCAAAAATAAAATCATCGAGAGTTTTGCTAGTTACCTTATCGGATGTTACCATTAGGCATACATTGGCGGTGTCTTGAGGGGAGTCCTTTTTCTCCCTCGAAGTCACTAGCTTCGCTTTCATGCCAAATGCTAGTGTTGGCATATTTTCTTGAGAAGACTTCTTGTAGGGCTTCTTATATCGGTTGCTTTTCTTTGCGAATGGGCAGTCTTTTCGGATGTGTCCCGTCTTCTTGCAGCCGTAGCATGTTGTCTCTTCTTTGTCATCTTCTTGTAGTTCCTTCTTTCTTCGATTGTAGCGAAGGAACTTTTGAAGTTGCGGACAAGGAGAGCTTGATCATCCCCTTTCGAATTTTCGTTATCAGTCTCTTCAGGATCAGCTCTTCGACGATGAGCTTTAAGGGCAATCTCCTTTGACTTTGGAGCAGGCTCTTCGAAGTCTTTGAGGTCAAGCTCGTGACTCATTAGCTTTCCATCAAAGTCTCCATAGACATTGTAGTGAGATCATTGCCTTCTATGATAGCTGTTACCTTAGTGTTCCAAATCTTTGGTAGCCCCCTAAGCAACTTGCGGATCTTCTCGTGATTTGTATATTGTTTGCCGAGAGATGACAAAGGGTTGATGATATCGAAGAATCTTGTAAATATTTGTGTGATCGTCTCATTTGGCTTCATCTTGAACGCCTCATATTCTTGAGTGAGACGACTGATTTTTGACTCCTTGACTTGGGTGGTTCCTTCATGCGTCACTTCTAAAAGTCTTCATACTTCGTGAGAGGTGGTACATGTTGAAACCCTGTTAAACTCATTCCTGTCTATTGCATAAAATAAGGCATTAATAGCTCTCGCGTCTAGACTCGCCTGTTTTTTTCTTCGTCAGAATATTTGTCGTGGGGTTTCTCAATGAGATCACCATTGACAACTATCCTGGAGGACTTTTTGTAACCATCGGTAACAATGGTCCATAGGTCAAAGTCTAACGACTTGAGATAAAAACTCATCCTTGTTTTCCAATAGGTATATTTTATTCCATCAAATAGGGGAGGCCTATGAGTGGACTGCCCTTCACCGTGATTGGAAAGCATAGATTGTGCGGTTGCCATGGATCAGCTCTAGGATATTAGTCCTTGTTGAGAGAACAGAGCTCTGATACCAATTGAAGTACAGGTAGACAACTCTAGAGGGGGGTGAATAGAGTTTATAACAAAAATAATCAATTAAAAACTTAAACTCTCTTCACCAACTAAATAATCAGAGTAAAAGAAATACAGAAATAAAGAGTAGAGAGCAAGCACAACACAGCAAGATTTTTAACCTGATTTCTTCGTGGAGGACTAGACCAGGCCTGAGAACTCTAGCTCAGGATTGAAATCCACTATTTGTAAATAGGGTTACAACCACGTGCCTTTTCACAGAAGAGCACGCCAAACTTCTTTCAATGATCGCTTTGGCGAAACTTGGACTTTTCTAAGTGACTTACAACTTCTTGCACTTCAAACTTCTAGCTGGTTCGTACCGAGCAACTTGGACGATTGGGAAGTTTGAATGCTAAGTGGATGGAAAGGTAAGGCTCTTTAATATAGGCTATGTAAGAGAAGAAGAGAAGATTGGATGGTTTGAAATGAGAAAAACCAAGGCCTATTTATAGGGTTCGGGATAGGCAGAATTCGGCCAGAATTCTGTATGTAGAATTCAAATTTTTGATCGTTGGACAACTAGCAGTGATCAAGACCTAAAAATCAGCATCCTGTAATTTAGGGGGCAGAGTTCGGCCCGAATTCTGTGTGGAGGCAGAGTTCGGCCCGAACTCTATCTCCTATGGACAAAATGTTCTCAGTAGGCTTTTTGGATGAATGGGTTGATTAGGATTTGGGCTAAGTAAACCTATAAAGCTACGTCTAGCCCAAGTTGCTCAGTATCACCCAACGTACATCATCCTATACTCAAAAATAATAAAAAATATAGACTCCAGTAAACACAGAATAGTAAATCTTCAAGCAGCTGTGATCTTGAACCAATGAGCTGAGTAAATTGATTTCGAGCTCGATGTGTCAAATTGGACTATGACAAATATTATTTTATTAATTTTCAAGATTAGGTTGACTGTGATCCTGTTTGGGTCAACACAAGGAGGACTAGTTACTGAGATTAGACAATCATAAATTTCAATACTAATTAGCTAGTTGACTTTAATTTGGGTAGAAGCCACTTAGAATCTATTAATTGACTTGAAAAATGAGTTAGTTTGGGCCTTTTCTTTAAAAGGCCTAACATGACAAGTTAGGAAGGCTTTTAAAGCATTGAACCAAAACCAAATACTAGCCAACCCTAGCATGGCCGACCATATTAGAGTCCCCCTCCCTATTAATAGCTAACATTTCCTCCTTCCCCCATTTATTACAAACCCTAATCCTAATTTATGTTCTTCCTCAAATTGCCTCCATCTTCCCAATTGAGTCCAAATTCCCTCAGTCGAATCAGAAACTCTTTCCCTTGAAGAGAGGAAGCCTCTATTGGCTAGCTCGGGAGCATTTGGAGCAATTTGGCCATTGGAGCTTGGAAGAGATTAGATCTTGATTTTGTTCCTTGGGAATCAATCTTCGAAGTGGTAAGAGCCCTCTAAACCCTCTAATTTCTCATTCATTAGTACAGATGCATTCATTTAGGGTCAATTTCATTAGGAATAATTTGGGTCAAGTTTGGATCCATTTGGAGTGCGTATCACGAGAGTATCAGATACGCACATCAAGTGTTTGATAAAATGACTCTTAGGACTTTTGATACTTAAATTTCAGTTTTAATTAGGTATTTATATTGGTTATATATGTGTTAGCAATGTAGGAAGATTAACTCATGATTTGGTAGATCAATATTGGTTTGGGGTCTTTGGTTTGAATGTTGTTCACTGTTTGTAGACTGTTCTGTCCTTCTTATATAGGCTATATTTTTTGTCCAATTGAATTATCTGTACTCTATTGCCTACTTTATTTATTCAGTCACATGTTTATGTATTTTCCACATCCCTATTTGTTCAAGTCTTGTGTTCCACATTACCTTGTGATGGCTGTCCATTGATCTAATCACTCCATTAGAGTATCAAATTCATGTTCTGTCATCTGAGCCTAGCAAGCTTTGTCTATTTTTATTCAGATCACTTTGGTTTAGTTAACACTGTATCACGGTTCAGTCACTCATACAGCAATCCATTTTGTTCACTGCTTGGTTCCTGTCCATTGGTCAGATATACATTGATCGATCATTGGTTCTGTCCAACTTAATATATGTTTGCATTCACTATATGTACTGTATTCACCACATGTCCTGCATATAGGATTAGTTTGGATATCAAGTATGTAGTATCTGTCCTGCATACATGATAACATATTGAATTGCTTGGTCAAGCAGACCCTTCATTGTTCAGACACTTTATCCATTGCTTGCCCTGCTATTTCTTGTATGTTCCCTGTATTTTGTTGAATAAAGAATGAATGCTTAGTATAGAGGTTAGATCCTGCCATTACCTAATGTATTGGACCTGCAATAGTAAGTTCTTTGTATCCATTTCCTATCTATCCACACATTGGCAAAAAGTTAGCCTTGTAAGACACTGTTCTTAGGATGTTAGTTGTTAGTAATGCCCAGACTTGAGTTTCCTCTTTAATGTTTGTGCAGCCTATTTGAGAGTGTGGCTCTATCCTGTCTTGGTTGCAGGCACTTGTCATTGGTCTGAGATTCATTAGTGGTTCAGTTGATACCTGAACATGAACATCAACCTATACATGTAATGGTTCTATCCATCTTGATTTTAGTTCACTGTATGCATTACCTGGGATTAGTTATCAGATGTATCAGTTACTCTTGTTGATCAGTCCATTGCTATCATGGACCAGTTCACATATGAATTCGTGAATGCAGATGATTTATTGCTTGCATTTGTATTACATCACTTATTAACTTGCTTGTCCTGCCCTAGCCTAATAATTCTGCATTCCTAAATGTATTCAGTCATATACTTTCACCTATACACCTGTCCTGCATTTGAATGCTTTACTCTACTTTGAGTTTAGATTGATGTCTGAACAACAGGTTCAATCCCCATCCATTGGTCATTTCCCTAATGAGTTGTCCTGCCATGTTGATCTGTCCCTCTTCATGGTATCAGAAATGTTGGGCACAGTTGAGTCCTTAATTAAGGTTGCTTGTATGTATGTACCATCCTGGTTGTTCAGTACTTGCTATAGTTCTGTTCATACCCTTATTTCAGTCTTCATATTAGTATCTGTTAGTATCATTGGGTCCAGTTCTCTAAGTTGTTGTAGTAAGTTTGTTGGTATCATGAGATGTACTATAGAGGTAAATTAGAGATATGGAATATATATATATATATATATATATATATATATATATATATTAATGTCAATTAGACATGCTCACATGTGTAAATACTATATTAAGGATTGAAATGATGGTAGTGATAAAGGGTTTGGGTTAGTATCCTTAGTATACTATGAGATATTGTTTATATATAGGTTGTTGAACCTAGGATTAGAATGAGGGTAAATGCTACTTTAGCCTAACACTATGATAGGCTATAATAGTCTATTAACCCAAAACTTTATATATGGAGCAAATGTTTACCAAGTAGCTAGACTTGACCAAGTTGACCTAGTGTTGACTAGTGTTGGCTCAAATTGACTTTACTGACATAGATATGGCCTAGCAGCATGCATATAACTATATTGTTTACTCTAGAACACCATGTAACTCTGTACATCTCATATAGGTTTATGTGACACCACCTTGGGCATCGATCCTCATCCATTGCTCTAGACGATAGGCGAGTATATTCTCTGATAGTTTTTATTTACTTGATGATTATTATGATTCAGCTTCTAGTATAGTTCTATTTGATTCTCTGTCAGAACACGAATTGGTATTCTGGACTCATTCATTTGTGACACATGTATTTAACTCGACTAGCCCTACTATTGGAACCACTCACGGAACCACCTACCAGAAACACCTACAAGCACCACTTACTTTCTGGCTAGACTCGTACTCTATTTATGTGTCAAGATATGGATTCACTTGTACTTGTCAGGTCGGGAAAATACTTGAGTAGACATGTAAACATTTACAATCATACAAAAACACCCCTACTAGAAAGATAGCCGTCGTCGCTAGGCCAAGCGTGCGACGTATCGTGTTCACTACAAGTCTAAATACAAGAACCACCCCTACTAGAAAGATAGCCGTCGTCGCTAGGCCAAGCGTGCAACGTGCCATATTTACTACAAGTCTAATCATTATAGATAGCCGTCGCACACTTGCCAAGCGTGCGATGTGCCATATTTATCCGCTAGTCGTTTAAATGTCAAACTCGGTATTTCAAAACACACTGGATTATTGTCTTGTACTAGATTCACATTTGTCTCATGTTATAATGATTGGACTCGTATCACATTATTCTAGTTTAGCTATCTCTATTTACAGTCTTCATTGACATGCTCTCTTGTTTTACTGTATTTACTTTTCTTGTTCTAACTGTCGTTCTATTTCAATTCATGTCTCAAACTTGTCCATGTTCATCAAGTATCACTTGCTGTAACTCCTTTATAGTCTATATCATTTATTTAGAACTGCTAGAGGAGATATGCTCGTTCCATCCTGACTGGATATATTTTTCAGATTATTGCTCAAAGGATACGTGTCCTACCTTCTACGGATCCGAGGAGGAAATAGCTACTTAGGTCCAGATTCTCAGGAGTGACCTAGTTTTAGTTGAATTATTTTAGATTCTCCGTTTGAACTTGACTTGTAATAATGAAGATTTTGTTATTTAAATTCTGAGACTTGTATTTGATTTTGGATATTATTTAGTAGTTGCTGTTGTTGTGAGTCTTTATAAATATTTAGACTTCTTTGATGCAATAGAATGTGATTGAGTATCAAATGTTATCTATTATACTTCTCCTCCATTCGGAGTTGAAATCTATGACATATACATTATATCTTTATGTGAGTTGTTAGTTACAGACCAAGAACAACGTTCTATCGTTGATTCTGCGGCAGGTTGGGCGCTCTTATACACTCGTGCCCTTGTATTGGGTGCGGGTCGTGACAAAAACTCCAATGAAAATATAAAGAGGGAAATGAAAACTTGAATTAAAACATAAATAGGGAAATAAAAAAACTTGAGTGAAAATAGAGAGGAAAATGAAAAAATAAGAGGGAAAAAAACTTGAATGAGAAAAAAATGAGGAAACTATTTTTTAACATTTTCTTGAAATCCAAATTTGAGAGGGAAACAATTTTATTACGGGAAAAATTTGTTAGGAGGGAAACTAGCCTTTTTAATAAAAATTACAATCATTTACAAGTCGAAAAATGCATACCGTAAATGAGCCTTCAATTACAACCGCAAATATGTATGACGTAAATGAGTCTTCATTTACAACAAACACAAATGCATGTCATAAATAAACCTTTAATTACAATTCGCAAAAATGCATGCCATAAATGAGTCTTCATTTACAACACGCAAAAAAGCATGACGTAAATAAGACTTCAATTACGACACGCAAAAATGTATACCGTAAATAGTCTGTAATTACAATACATAAAAATGCATGCCATAAATGAGTCTTCAATTAAAACGCGCAAAAAAGCATGCCGTAAATGAGTCTTCAATTACAATGCACAAAAAAGCATGCCGTAATGAGTCTTCAATTACGGTGTGAATGTCAAATACGTCCTAAAAAGGCAAAAAAATGGCTCTTTTCGGTGCACATACTTGCATGCTGTAAAAGAGTGTCATTAACAGCACACAGCAACTGCGTAGCGTAAATGTCACGACCCGTACCCACTGTTAGGGTACGAGAACGTAACAACGCCCAGCCTACGCCGTAGTGTCGGCGGTAGAACGCTGTCCTAGGTCACATCATCTAACAATATAATGCTAAGCAGATACAATCTCAATCACATTTAAGGTAGAGCATGATAAGGTTAAATAAAACATAAAATCCAAAGAGATACGGGAGAGAGAAGTCTAAGTGTCTAAGATACAAAAACCCAGAAATACATCTCAAAACTCAAATACAGTAATCCACAAAGTAAATACAACTCCAGACAAATGAAATAACTATCTAAACAACCTCTAAGTGTCTCCTCTAGGCTAGCAGGCAACCTCCAAGCTATCTGTAAAATTTATCAACAGGTCCAGTCAGGACAGGAACGAGCACATCTCATCTAGAAAATCTAAGTAAATGACAGAGAACTATAAAGCAGTTATAGGCAGTTGTATTGATGAAAATGGCAGTTTATATACAGGTGATGGTAAGAAAGACAGATAAGGTACAAGGAAAGTAAATAACTAAACAAGAGAAGAATCATAGCAATGAAGTCTGTAAAAATAGAACTAGCTGAACCAGGGTAATATGATATGAAGTCCAAACAATAATGTAGACCAGTGTAACTCCAATGTAAGTCCAGTACAAGATGAATCTAATATAAGATGAATCCAGTAAGGGACGATTCCAGTTATAGTGATCAATAATTCCAGGGTGAGTCCAGCCTATACTCTAACAGTGTGTTTTAAAATACCGAGATCGACATGTAAACGGTTGTGGGTAATCCGGCACACCTCTCACTGATCAGGCGAGATGGCTATCATTCCAGTAGATTCCAGTAGGCGTGATTCCAGTAATGGGGTATGTCTACATGTCTTACTCTAGTATTTCCCCTCCCAGCAAGTGAATCCAGAATTCCGACACAATGATTCAAGATGAGTCCAGCCAAAATATAATGATACAGTAAATGATTCCAATAAATGATTCCAGTAAATGATTCCAGTAAATGATTCCAGCAGGTGATTCCAGTAATAGAAGCCGAAAATGATGATACCAGTAATAGAGGCCAGAAAATAAATGTGTGTCGTATACATGAATCCAGTAATATCATACGTGTTGTAACAGAGAATCGCATACAACTAACTAGAACTGAAATAATATAATTGACAAATAAATGAGAGAACTATCAGAGAATGTACTCGCCTGATAACCTGAACAGCTAATAAGTATAGGGGGTCCAACTGAAGCCACAGAGTCCTATTTAAAGCAACACGGGTTACAAGGTGTCTGGCTCCTAATTAGAACAGCATAAGTCACAACATGTCCAGAAGGATAATATAAAGCACTACAATGCATTCTACATGAATCTAGGTCAAACTAGGCCAAAGTCAACCCTTGGTCAACTCTGGTCAACTGCACTAGTCAAACTAGGTCATGTCCTAATCCAGTAAGTCTTACTAGGCCTAACCAAGACTATCCTAGCAAGCACACATCAATAAAAGGCTATACAAGCCAACATACACCCAACTCTATATAGCATGCAATTATTCAATACTCAAATAGGCAAGAATTCACATTGGATATACACTAGGTAATCTATTACTTTAAGCTATATATGTCTACACATATATACATATGCTATATTGGTATTCAACATTAGGTCTATAATCATGGCATTTCAAATGGTTATATAAACTTATATTACAACACAATATGCTAACATATATATAATACATACATAGCTAAGTTAACTATATTCATAAATACTTATTTAAGAGGCTATGTGTGTGTATGTGAACATGGCAAAGGGGCAAGTGAGGGTTAAATGGGCATACATAGTGTATACATATCAAAGAGTGTCAAAGTGTAAGTGAACAATGTGTCAAGTGTGATAGTGTCAACATAGTGTAAGGGGGTACATGAGGTAATATAGGATTTGTGTTAACATAGAATATTACATCTCATTAACTTGTATATTGTATAGATTACATCTATTATTATATTACATTCATGCTTGCATTCATTCATCATTCATTATTCTCTTGCACCACTATATGCACCATACATTACATACTATGGAACCTACATATTCATTACAAGCAATACTTATATATGCTTACATTAGATAGGATACTTATACCTCATACATCATTTATTAACCATTTACTCATGCTTGTATTCTCTATTTAATTACATAATATATATACATTAATATGGGTTAAAATCAAATAGAACATTATATTACACACAAGGGTGCACAAAATGCATATGCCGAATAGTAACTCCTACTAATAATCAATATTGTACCATTTTATCATGAATTAAAATTTATGATTAAAGTATGTTAATATCTATGTGTTAGCTTTCCGAAACTTTAAACGGATCGCGTTTTCGTTTCCAGAAACTCCCGGAATCACAAAAACACCGAGAACGCATTTGTCTTTCGTACAGCTGACACTCAAATAATTCTCCAGAAAGTTATAGAAAGAATTAGGCCTATTAATACGTGTTTTTGGAAAGCTAACTTCAATACGCTTCTTTTAAAAAAAATGGAAGATTAAACCGAGCTTTGAGCTAAAAGTTATGACATTTCTAAGTTAGGGCTGAAATTAAAAACGTGGATAAAAATCATGACGAATTTAGGTAGTTTGAGACAAAAGAACACAAGTATATAACATAATATATCAAGAACTCACTCTCTACACTAATATGTATATATGAGACACTATAGAACACATCTCCAATACAAAAATATGAGATTAAACATGTAATAATTTATTCATACATAACAACAACACATAGTGTGTCCAAATTTGGGATTTTCCCACATGGACACAACCACAGCACAAAGGACACTCCTATGACCTCCAAATGGACACGAAATTGACACAAATGGAGATACAACTATGGGTCATTCCTATGGGTTCAAAATAGACCTATATGCATGAGAAAATGAAAAGGAGAAGGGATTTATACCTCCCGGTAGATCGAATCGAAGAAAAGCCTTCCCGGAGCACCGACACGTAGAGATTCCAAAAGGACACGCGAGCTCCGAATCCTCCCAAACTTGGGTAGCTTCCTCCTTGGCTAGAATGGAGAAGGAAAGAAGAAGATTTGGTGGTGAAATGGAATGATTTGGTAGAGAAATTGCTAGGGATTGCTCTATAGGAATTGGGGAAGAACAAGAGAGAGAGTGTGGATGAGAATATGAAATGAACTGAGCCTATCCTCTCCCAAGTGGCTGGCCATATGGGGCTATTTGTCCTATTATGGTAAGGTCTAAAATGCCCCCACTAACCTATTCTATGAGTATTAGGAAAGGGCTAATTGGTTGGGGCTAAATTAGTCATTCTAAAGTCTCTAATCACACTAACCTTATCCATAATTTAGTCTAACCTCTAACTAAATATTTCTATCATGTAGACTAAATTAATATCATTTGGGCCATGTCTAACTAGTGTGTGGGTCCTACTAGAGTCAAACTACCCCCGGGTCCCCGTTTCAAGTCGGATTGAGTTGCAATTCGAACCCGACTCAAATAACCCCAAAACAATATCATAAATAATAAAATAAATCAAAATAATTCAAAGAGGTCAAATGCAAAAATATTCTTAGGCCAAAATGATATTAAATATCATAATCACATGGTTAGGCTCTAGGTCAAACAGTCTCTAGGGTTTCACTAGCAAAACGTCGAAACCACAAGTCATTATTTAAATAATTTTAAAATAATTTAAAATCACCAAAAATCATATCATAATTAAATATTATTATTAAAATAATTATAAACACGAAATTTCAAAATTACCTTCATTTGGGAAACTGGGTGCTACAGTAAATGCTACATTTTCTTGTAGTGTTGACAGCTTATACGTATTTGAGTTTGGCTGGAGTCCACTTGATACGTAGCTATCATACTTACGTATTCTTGGTCCTACGTATTTGGGACTAGAACGTGACACTTGCAAATTTGGTTACAGTACTTACATGCTTATATTCTTTATCAATCTGGATATAATAATACATGTTTCACCTGCTCCATATTCCGTATATTACATGATTATACATGACATATAGGCATGATACACGGATTCATATTGTATGGCATGCTAGGTGACATGTATATGATCTATGTTGTTTACTTGATGATGGACTATACATGTATACATGTTTGACTGGACTATCACTTGTTAGAGTCGGACTAGACGTGTCATGAATGCGACACGAACAATAATATTAGGTGGAGAGGATAGTTACTAGATGCGTGGGCTACTATGCATGTTTAACTATTTTAATTATTATTATTTATTTTAGGAGATTCCATATCTGGAGTTACGGACCTCTCATATTTATCGTAAGATTCCTGTTTTCAGAGCTACACTATATTTACCATAAGTTTCTATTTGCGGATCTACGACTAATATACCATGAGGTTTTGTTTTCGGAGCTATAAATTTTATATTTGAAAAGCCACGCATGGAACGTTGTTCTCATTTGCATATCAAGTAGTGTGGTTAGACTGGTTGATGATAATTCTACTTGGACCTCCTCTTCAGTTTATCACAAGTTATTTACTATACTTCATTTGGAATATATATGTATCTCGCTACGTCCCTCAGAGGATCTAGTTTCCTTCCAGGTTATTGCTGAGATATGATATAGGACATTGAAGGATTTCTTATTCCGGATTCAGGTATCGTCAGATGACCATTCTTTATTCCATCGCAATTATTTTCTCTTTTATTAGTTTCATAACATTAGATAGAGTTGTGGATGTTTATTATGGGCTTATGGACACTTGATCTAATCTAGAAAGCTTACATGTATACGAGTTGGACTGGAGACTGCTTGGATATGTACCTGTCCATTGCAACGTGGCCTGGTCCTACGTATTTTGGGACCGATGCGTGACATATGAGCTAGTAGACCCTAGAGTTATCTTATGCACTATAAAAATATTGTTTGGATACCTTTGCCTATGGAATAGTTGGTCATGACAATAATTAAGGTTTTTTTATGGTTGGTTCTGTATAGAATAAACACTAATAAAGATGAAGATACAATTGTTAGTAAGTGTACTCAATTAAGTTTTGAATGAAATAGTTGAGGAACATGTTCACTTGTCTGAATAAAGTTTAGGAACATGCTTACCATGTTCCTTTGTCTGAACATGTTTGAGGAACATGATTGAGGAATATGTTCACTTGTCTAAAATGGTTGAGAAACATGAAATTTTTAGGAAGATATTTTTATTGTTAGTAAGTTAGTAAGTGTACTCAATTGACGTCCACCTATTTAAATATTAGGTAGGTGGATGTTAATTGTGCTGGGCTCATGAATAGAATGGGTTTTGGTTTCATTCAATTTTTGTGTGAGCTTATGAATCCTGTTACAGATGTTGTTACGTAAGTTATTTTGAATCAAAGAATGATATAAGAAGAGAAGAACAAGGTTATTACTAATACCATGCATGCATGCATCATCATTTTTTCTTTACTGTAGCTTAATTTGATTCGTATATGGCTTCAAAGTTTCTTTATTTTGTCATCTTTTGCTTAGAAAACCTCTCTGTTTAATTTCCTTGCTATCTCTGCAATTTATTTTTTGCTTGAAATTTGGGTTTATTTTTAGTGATTCATTTATTATTCTTATTATTTCTTATATGTATCTATTAGTTTCATCTTAGATATTAGTGTTTAAGATTTCAGATTCTAGTCATTATTTACTTTTCGATCGAGCTTACTCTCAATTAATAGTAATATACTTGGAATCGTCTTTCATCTGATACCGTAACAAAAATGTTCTAAGAAATTCGTTCCATTTTATATAAAAGTCTAAATTTCATCATTTCATCCAAAATTATGAAATATTAGGGTTGAAGTCTTGTAAGCATTTGAGAGGACAGAGACCACTTTGATATAGTATATCGAGATGTACGTATATATTTATGGGTATCTTTGTAGTATTTTAATTCTAACATTATTCTATTTATTAACATTGTGCAGAAGAAGTCATTATGAAGGGGTGGTTGGTCTTGGCAACAATATGGGTTTGATGAGCTGTCATTGTTGGACATTTATCTAGGGTATGTTCGTCGTCGTTACCATTAGAGATAGAAGAGGACACAATAATCTCTCATATGACAAAATGGAGTTTTGTGTCATGGATTGCACTAAGAAACCTATAGAGCTTTCATAGAGTCCCTTTGAACACACTTAAGTAGTATAACTAATGAGTATAATATTCTATTGATGCGTGCTCCATTTGGTTTCCAAGATTTGCTCTTAGTGGAACTTTTTGATTAGGACAATGAGCCGATCACGTTAGTGGTGAATCTTACCAATGCATAGATGATAGCTTATCAAACTCAAAATTATTACTACTTGCTTGTTGATACTCCTGAGAATCCTTAACTTTAGGCTAGCAACCCACACAAGCTTTCTCTTGAAGGCAACCATATAGAACTTCAACGATTTGTAAGAGAAAATAGAGAAAATTTGATTTAGGAATCACTGAAGTAGCACAAGCAATCTTAACTCTCTACAACTAGTCTTTGTCTTAGGTAGAAACATTTGGCTCATTCCCTTATTATTTTGAATCTAAATAGTCTCTCAGGCAGCACGATTCAGAGTAAGTGAGCAACAAGCTCGTCGAAACATTATACGATCTGGTTGTTACAGCAGTTTTTGTCGTAATGGCCTGCTCGTATAATGTTTTGACGAACATGTTATTCAATCATTCTAAATCATGCTGCCGTGGAGACCATTTTGATCAAAACAATAAGGGAATGAATCACAGAGGTTTCCTCCTAAGGTGAAGAGTAGTAGTAGAGAGTTAATATTGCTTGTGTTAGTTTATTGATTCTCAAATGAACATTTTCTTCTTTTTTTCTTGCAACACGTTGAAGGCCTGTATAGCCGCCTTCAAAATAAAACATGTGTGGTTTGCTACCATAAATTTGAAGATTGTCTAGAGTACCAACACACAATTAATAACGATTTTGAGCTTGATAAGCTATCACGTATGCATTGTTGAGTTTCACCACTAACGTGATCGGCTCATTGTCCCAATCAAAAAGTTCCACCAAGATCTAGCAACTCCTAGGAACCGGATGGAGCACGCATTAATGGAATATCATACTCGTTAGTTCTACTACTTAATTGTGTTCGTAGGGAATCTCAAAGGAATGTAGGTTTTCTTGGTGCAACACATGACACGGAACTCCTTTTTTATATGAGAGGTTATTGTGTCTGCCTCCCTCTCTAGTCACGAATAACGACGACGAGCATATCCAAGCTTCAGGGGTAATGCCCTGCTCCACTTGGTGTTTGAGATGGTTTGTTGGCTTGGCAGTTGTTTAGTTTTAGTTTCGGTAAGAGGATTTGTTTTAGAGTTCTGCTTAGCGATGCACCTTTCTTTGCTTTACATTCACACTTAATAAATAATGCTGCTAGTTTCTATTATTATGTCATGAGATATTGTCACACCCAAGTCCCAAAATATGCAGGACCAAGTCAAGTGGCAATGGCCAACTACGCATTCAAGCGGACTCCAGTACAAATCGAATACGTATAAGCTGTCCAGTTTAGAACAAGGGTCTAAAAATCCATAATATACATCCAAAATTCTAACCAAACTACTAAGAAACTAAATGTGAAATACTGCAAAAGAATAACAATAAGGCACCATCTAGTGATACCTAAGCCCCGAAGAAGTATCCCCAATATCCTATGTCAGAACTCAGCATATACCTGAAAGAAAACCAGGTCCTCAGAGGGACATAGCAAGAATACACAATATACATGTCTAAATGAAGTACAATAAATAATATGTGACAAAAGTAAATAGGTTATCCACGGAACATGTAAACCAGGAAATATTCATGTGAACCAGTAAAACTACTACTAGGTAAACTAACTAATCTTTGTGAAATGCACTTGAGAACAACGTTCGACGAATGGAGCTCTCCGAAATAAGATCATCTCCAAGCGGGGTACGTCCGAACCGATAGTAGCCCTTCTTTCTAGAAACTGTCCTCTCCATCCGATGATACTGTCGGTGTCGCATCCACGACGTGTCTAGTCCGACTCTAACAAATAATAAGTCCAGAAGTCCAGCCAAGAACATATACACAGGGGATCCATCATCCAGTCATCCAGAGATCATAAATGTGTCGCCTATATGCTATGCAATATGAATCTGTGTATCATGTCTATGTGTTAGCAGGTATAATCATGTAAGCATACTGATGAGAGCAGGTGAATCATGTAGCAGTATATCCAAAGTGAACGACGAATAAGAAAAACGAGCATGTAAATACTGTAAATCAAATTGGCAAATTATACTTGCCTGGAGTTTAGCCCAATCCGTGTTGAGACTGAAGTTGACAAAGTCATATCCAAGCCTAGGCCTATGCTAATGCCACTATGCCCATAGAAAATCTACTAAAACCCACAAACAACCAAGTTTATCAAACAGTATATATATACATCTATTCCTTAAAAAAAAGTCCCTATGAAGGTCTAGGTAAAAATAATTTGTTCTAATATAATAAATTCATAAGGAACTTATTGTATTTATTAATAATCATATTGATAGAATCAATAATTAATACATACATGAAATCCTTTCTCTCCTGTATATAAATACAAAAATAATAGAAGTATGTCAACCTTTATGTAACAAAATATTAACCCAATTTTCAGTAAAGGTATTTAGCAAATACATATAACTTTATATACTCAAACTTGTTCTCATAATATATATATATATATATATATATATATATATATATATATATATATATATATATATATATATATATATATATATATATATATATATATATTGTTCTCATTATATATATATATTATGTGAACAAAAAAAAGAAAAAGAAAAAAGAATATATATATATATATATTCTTTTTTTTTCTTTTTTCTTTTTTTTCTCATTATATATATATATATATATATATATATATATATATATATAGGACACTTGGCCTTCAATAACCGAAAACTGTCGGTCTGTTTCGAGTTTGTGTGTAGTATAAATAGAGGCATCTTGCCTCATTTGTAATCACCTTAAGTTTTCTCTACTATCTAGTTGTGTGCTCCTGTACTACTTTCATATTATCAATAAAAGTTTGAAGTTTCCTACTATCTCTTCGTTTCTGTTCTGCTTTTACTTCCACTGCTTATAATTGGTATCAGAGCTATTATGGCTTGTGAATAGGTGTTCTATCTTGCTAAGTTCTTTATGTGACTATTAAAATATAATTTGTTGTTATTCTTCTATTACTCGTGGCTATATTGAATGCTTAAGGATAGTTTGTATGGTATGTTATGTGTTGTGGGACGATACCAAAGTCGCGTAGGCATTTTTGGGCAGAGAGTACCTTGTTTAGCCGTAAATTGTTGACAGCCGTACGACCTTTTTACTACCAGAAGAATTAGACCTAAGACGTATGGATATTAGCAGTTGTAATATAGTTACTAACAGCAGACTGTAGGTTAATAGTTTACATGAGAAGGTAGCAAGGTAGACCTCCGAAAGAATGAGTGACCAATTGGCCAACCTAATAGGCTCTAAAAAGAAAACCCTTAATAAGGGTAAATCAGTCAATAATACTAATCTGTATGAATTTTTACAGAATTAGAAGAGTTGAACAAATGGACAATTCCAAAAGTTCAACCGAAAGAAATATACCAAAGTGGTACCTTTGATTTTAAGTCTTCCATTGTAATAAAAAGATGGAAAGAATAGTGCAAGTCTCAGATAATAAACAAATAATTAAGTTATCTGAAGATGATATCTCTAATTATAGAGATAAATATAATTTTATCCATATTGGGTTAATGCAGGTTGCATTAGAGCCTTTGACACTTCAAGGTTTAAATGCATCTTTATTAACATCTCTAAGAGACGGGAGATGTTTGGATTGGGCACAGTCTCTAATGGGAGTCATGCAAACAAGTCTGTGTCATGGCCCAGTCTATTTCAATGTTTATCCCAATTTAAGCTTATCTTTAACAGATGCAAATCTATTGGAAGCAGTGTCTTTGAATTTAAAGACATTTGGTTATAATTTCTTCCTGGATCAGAAACTATAGTAATAATCTATAGAGTTCATTACAAGTGTTAAATACCTTAGCCCCAAAGGCTATACACCTAACGAAGCCAGGACAAACTACTTTAGTGGAAAACTAATCTCCTAACTACTAAAGTAGCTACAAATAGAATAATAAAATGGAAAGAAATAAACTTTTCGAATGAATGGACTCTGAATATGGCAGTGCCTCCGAAACCCATAATGGATTCAAAAATTGATCAAATAATTCAGACTCCAGATGGAGATGTGGAAGTAAGATTTACTCCACAATAAAGGCTGGAATTTCTACATTCAAGTTCAAGAGATTTATATCTGAAAATCAAACTCAGATAAACAATCAGAATCTTCTACTATAGAAGAAAATCAGGAGAAGAAGATTCAAATAAATGAATCAAATATAGTGAATCCAATATATGCCTCTCAACCATCCAAATCGGATGAAGAGCCGACAATATCGGAAATGACATTCCCTATTTAATGCATTATAGACTCTCACCATTTATGATTGAGTACTGTAACAAAGAATATTACAGTGAGGAAAATAAAGAATTTCGAGAATGGTTTAGAGAGAAATTTAACGCTAATCAGCGTAGAGAATATAGAAAGGCTTATAATGAGCATATCCATAATATTCCAAAGGTTCAATGGTTCCAAGAATGGTTTTTAGAAGAATATCTGAGTGGAGGTCTAAGACAAATAAATGTCTTAGAAGAACAATATAAGGTGTGCACAACCAAAGGAGGACAGAAAATAAATCTTTATATCCTCCTAATGAGTCTTTGAAGATTTTTGCACCATTACAAACTAATATTGAAGCCAACTCACTTTACAAACAAATAGAGCATGAGAAAGCTTCAATAAAGGAAATGCAAAAAATAATTTTGTAGAATAATTATACAAATACTTATATCCAGATCATGGGTAAACAATTGACCCGAATAGAAGAAAATATTCAGAAGTTGACTGAAAAGTTTAACACAATAAAAGGAATAGAACTCCATGAAAGTCCTATTATTAGACCGAAAATGGAGACGAATAGAATTCCAATCAGACCTCCAATGGAGGTAACCGACTATAAACTTAGATCCAAACAGAATTTACAAAGGAGGATCTAAAGGAATTAGTCGAACAATTTAGGAATCAAAGTGTTAATGTACTCCATAATGAGTATGAAAAACACGAATACGAAAGCCTTAAGGAAAAGTTTATAAACTATGATCCTAAGGCTAAGGCACCCAAATTAAATATGTTAGAGGGTGAATCATCTGTACAATGTTGCCAAGAGTCAGCATTTGACTCCGAGGAATCTTGTTCAGTACAAGATGAAGAACAAGTGAATCCTATTCAAATAGAGAAAATGATTAATTCTTTCAACCCAGTTCAGAATGAGGTGAATCGTGAAAGAATTTATATGGTTAAATATTACTACAAAAGACCATCTCCAATGGATGTTCTCTATGAGGAGAATGATTCTATAATATAGAATCATTATTATGCTAGAGAAATTTATGAATGGAATATTGATGGTCTATTTGATAAGCAATACATGACCAAATACATCGAATACTAATGTATTCTAATGTGGCTAAAGCCGCTAGCAATAACGATAGACATATTGCCTTATTCGTTGCAAGTAGATTTACAGGAATCATACGAGGATGGTGGGATCATTGCTTGACCAATGAGCAAAGAATGGAAATAATCAATATTACCAAAACAGAAGATGGACAGCAGAAATCAGATGTTGTATATACTCTCATATATAATATATTAGAGCATTTTACAGGACATGTTTCTAATGGGGGAAAATTAGAACCTTATTACAGAATTTAAGATGTCCTACTTTGACTCATTTCAGATGGTATAAAGATACCTTCTTGAGCAGAGTCATGGAGCTTGATGATGCCAATGCATCACACTAGAAATCTAAATTTATAGATAGATTACCCAATCTTTTTGCTGAAAGAATTAGGCAAAAGATGAGGGAGAAGAATAATGGAGAAATTCTCTATCAAAATTATACTTATGGAGCATCAATTAAAATCACAAAGAATCTCAGAGAGGAAACAATTAGGCAAATTTTGCAGCCAATTTGCTGTAGACAATTATAAGCCTTATGATAAGAAGGGAAATGCTAAGAAAGAATATAGAGAGAAGGGAAATATGCCCTATTAAAATGGAAAAGAAAGAAAAAATATCCTCAGGAATTTAAAGATAAAAATAGAGGAAAAAAAAGAAATCTTTTAGAAAAAAAGAAATCCTCTAAGGAAATAAAGTGCTATAAATGTGGCAAAATTGGCCATTATGCCAACAGATGCTACACTAAAAAGAAAATCAATGAAATAGAGGATGAAAGGTTGAAGAGAATGCTATACAAAATATTAATAAATTCTGATGAAGAACTATGTTCATCGGATGAGGATCGAGTGTTGATTCTATTAATATGTGTGAATGTGCTAGTGAATGTAGTTGTGATAAATGTTCAAATGAACATGATTTGGAATATTACAAATCAATAGTCGAAATGAATGGATTTTCAATTAGTGTATTGACATCTCAAGATAAAAAGAGAGATAATAGAATCTCTAATGTCTACTGAAATCAGTAGAAATGCTCGAGAGAAATTAATTGATTTTCTTACTATAGAAGATAAAACGGGGAAAACTCCTTGAATGAGGAAGGAGTAAATAAAGAAAAAATTTATACAATGGAAGAAGTTCTTCGAAGATATAAAAATAGAGAAGTAAAACCTGTGACAATACAGGACCTCCAAAATGAGATAAAAATTTTGAAAAAAGAATTGAAATCTCAGGATGAGATTACCCAAATAAGACTGTCCAATCTTGAGACAGTGGCTAAAAATATGATAATCCATACAGAGAAAGGAGAAAGTTCTAAAAGAAGTAATACTTCTACTCCTAATACCTCTGATACGGAAAATGAACTTCAATCTAAAGTAGAGAAAATAGATCTCTACATTACTCAGAAATGGTTTATACAAATAGACTTACTCATTAATAATGAGTATTATATTAAGAATTTACTTTCATTAGTTGATAGTGGTGCAGACTTAAATTGTGTTCGCGAAGGACTAATTTCGATAAAATACTGCGAACGAACTACTCAAACATTAAGTGCTGCAAATAATAAAGTATTAACAGCACCATATAAAGTTACAGATGTAAATGTCTGTAAAGATTCAATATCAATACCACTACAATTTATAGTGATAAAAGAAATAACTCAGCATGTTATTCTGGGAACACCTTTTCCTAGAAAAGCTTATGCCAATAAAGAATATTAATACATATGGTATTTCTACTGTCTACAAAGGCAGAGAAGTAACCTTTGAATTTATTCGGGATCCAATAATCAAAATACTAAATGAAATAAGAGAAATTGATTTAAAAGAAAAATAAATCAATTTTGTCCGGGAGGAAATAAAGCAGATACAAATCTCTGATCAATTGAATAAGCCAGAGACTAAAGACAAAATAAAGCAAATAGGAGAAGAATTTAAACTACAGACTTGTATAAATCTTCCAAATACTTTTTGGGATAGAAAACAACATATTGTTTCACTTCCTTATGTGCTTTAATGAGAAAGACATCCCTACAAAGGCTAGACCTTGTCAAATGAACCAGCAATATTTAGAAATATGCAAGAAAGAAATACAAGAATTAATAAAGAAAAAATTAATAAGAAAATCTTACTCCCCTTGGAGCTGTACAGCATTCTATGTGATGAATAATGCTGAAAGGGAGAGAGGAGTGCCAAGGTTGGTAATCAATTATAAACATCTTAATAAGCTTTTAAGTTGATACAATATCCAATCCCTAATAAGAGGGATTTGCTCAAAAGAATTGTTAGAGCAAAAATATTTTCTAAATTTGATTTAAAATCAGGCTACTGGCAAATCCAGATAGCTGAGCAGGATAGATATAAAACTGCTTTTACAGTACCATTCGGGCACTATGAATGGAATGTAATGCCCTTTGGTTTAAAGAATGCTCCTTCAGAATTTTAGAACATAATGGATGAAATATTCGTTAAATATTCTGAGTTTATATTGTCAAATATTGATGATATTTTAATATTTTCTAATTCTCTGGATGAACATTTTAAGCACTTGAAAATTTTTAAGCATTTAGTCATCAAGAATGGATTGGTGATATCAGCACCAAAAATAAAATTGTTCCAAATAGAAATAAGATTTTTGGGACATAATATTGCTAATAGGACAATAATTTCTATTGATAGAAGCATTGAATTTGTTTCTAAATTCCCGGATGAAATAACTGATAATAAGCAGTTGCATAGATTTCTGGGAGCGCTTAATTATATGTCTGAGCTTTCTAAGAATATAGCGCAGGAAACAAAAATTTTGTATCAAAGGCTGAAGAAGAATTCTCCTGCTTGGCCTGAAGAACATACCAAAGCAGTGAGAATAATAAAACAAAAGGTTAAAAAATTACCTTGTTTACATTTAGCTAATGTGAATGGTTCAAAATAGTAGAAACAGATGCTAGTGACATTGGTTATGGTGGCATCTTAAAGCAGAGAAATCCTGAGACTAATAAAGAAGTTTTAGTCAGGTTCTGCTCGAAAAAATGGAATGATACCCAAATGAATTATTCCACAATCAAGAAAGAAATTCTTTCTATAATAAAATATATTCATAAGTTCCAAGATGATTTGCTAAATCAAAAGTTTTTGCTTAGAATTGATTGTAGTTCTGCTTAAAAATCTAGCATCAAAACAAATATTTGCTAGATGGCAAGCTGAATTAGCTATATTTGATTTTGAAATTGAATATGTAAAAGGTGAAGAAAATAGTCTTCAAGATTTTCTAACCAGTGAATTTTTGCAGAATGGATAGGCGAGACAAAGGAAAATCGCCATGGGAGCCCCCCAAATGGGAGCAACCTAGGAATCGAAAGACTCACAAGAGACAGGACCAAATTCCTGTCAG